>APFE031477300.1:4044-22507 GCA_000404065.3 Pinus taeda
ACTTTTGGGTGATCTCTAAATCCAATGGCTGAAATAGATTTAGATCAATGGCTGAAATTAAATGCACATTTAAATCTCACTTTCTATTTTTTAATTCACCCACTTTAATAAAGACCCACTTAGTCATTTATTTCCAAAGTCACTTTCCCTTTCTAAATTTTCATTGACTTTATAAAAGTCACTTTAAAATTAGACTTAGTAACTTTATCACTTAAAGTCACTTTTAAATTAGATTTTAACTTTATAAAAAATTATAAAGTCATTTTAGGAGAAAAATTAAAATCTTTTGGACACTTTTCCCTAGGCCAAAGATCAAAGCCTAAGGGAACCACCTGTCCTCCGGTACCAAATTTCAACAATTGGATAGCATCTACTTCTTGCATGGGATTAAACCGGAAATAGGTGTCCCACTTTTGTACCTAAGCCCTTGCTGAGCATTTTGATTACCAATCAAAAGAGGGGATGGGCAACTTTCCTACCTTGTGCATCAAATTTTGATTTCGTTGTTCGCTGGGTCTATTTTGGAATTTGGTGTTGTTGTATTCTCAGAGAGATATGGTTGCTTGTGTATTTTCTTCTAGTGCTGCATACTACCAAAATTACTCATTAAAGAGTCCATCCTATTTTGTTGCTTCTTGGGTTGCGGCTAGCTAATTGTCCAAAAACCAAGTAAGGGTCTATGGTTACTTCAATTGGTTGCCCTGCATTAGAATGTGCAAAAGTATTGATGGGGGCAAGATTATGGTTCTTGCTCCCTTCAGTACTAGTCCTGTTACCAACATTCAAACCATTAACCATATTATTACCAAGATCGTTTATGGCCTGTATGAGTTGGTCATTTGTTGTTGTCCCTGTTGCTGCCCTTGTATTAACAAATTAGTTATTTTTGCTTGCCCATGAATTAGCACATGTAAGAGATTATTGAGATCTAGTCCTCCTCAGTCTTCCCTATCCCCCATGGTTGTACTACAAATAATTTTGGGTTTTCTGATTGTAATGTTACTTGTATCCCCTGGAAGCATACAAGAGTCATACACTCACATGCTAGCAGAATGCACGACTCTGATACCACTGTACTATCCTAGGGTAATTTTTTGTCCTAGGGTTTCCTATCCAAGTTAGGCCTTGTTAAATTTTGGATAACGTGTTCCTTGCTTAGGTCAGTTACTTCATTAGCCCATTTTTAATTTCATTTATTCATTAGCAATCACATTAATCATTATCTTATGACAGTAATTGATGAAAGGACATTCAACATAAATGCAGAAGACAGGGATTGGCTGAAGCCAGGGCAAAACCCCAAGATGGGGAAAACCATTGATCAATCTTCTTATTAAATATATCAAATGTTCAACACAGAGAGATAAGAGTACAATAATCTAAAGTCAAAGCAAACTTGCCAATTGATGTAACCTCACAGCATTTAGACGAATCGATGGTACCCACAAAACTGTAATCCTAACCTGAACTGAATGAAGAGGGTTGCGCTGGTTAAGACTGCTTATTGTCCCTTCTCACTGTATCAGAACTCCTTGTATTTGTGGCTTTACTTGACAAGAAGGATGCAACCCTTTGTCGACCCTTAGGGCTAAACTATGATTCAGACCTGAGGTTCATCTAGTAGCATCATTCTTCCAAAAACGTTGCGACCTTCCTTCCTTACATTTCGAATCAATCTGGCAACAAAAATACAAGATCAAGATACCCTGTATACCCTCCTAGGTCATACTACAATTCACCGAGCTGCCACACAAGGAGTTTTGATCACTGTTCCAAAGAATACAACCTCTGTCAAGGCTAGGGTGTACTCCTTGTGCCTGTGGTTTAGAAAGAAGACCCAACACTAAGCCTCTCAGTCCTCCAACAAGTTACTCCAACCTTGTTGTAGCTATAGCAAGCTCTGCGGCCCAGAACAAATGGTAAATAACACTTGAAATAAGCACAGAATGGCTCACACTTACCTCTGATATCTCGGCCTTGCTCCTCCAAGAGATCTGCACCAAAATGTCAAGACAATCCTCCCCAAACTCGTATTCCTAGTCAGCCTTAGTCCTGCGATATTTCAAAGGTGTCTCTAATGAGGATCGAGGATGCCTATATATAAATAGATATGTCGATTTTCCCTTATGGAGGTGAAGTCGAACTTGACACTTCGAGTCAAATTCAAATTTCAATTTTTCCCGCCTTGATCAAGTCATGCCTTATAGAATTTCTTTTTGAATAAATAAATATTTTTCCTTATCCAAATTTGGAGATCTTTAGGTCGATTTTGATCCTCTCGAGAAGAGGAATTTAATGCAAGGATTATCTTCATTAGATGAGTTGTCCAAAGTGGAATTTGGCCCTAGTTGCCAATTTTAGCACTCCCTCTCAACTAGGAAGAATTCCACCTGCCAATCCATGCTATCCTATCATCATGAATCATCTTTGCATCCCATCTCAACTCTGTTGAATACTGATATAGATAATGAAGAAGAATCAATCGACAGTGAGTCACAAGACCTTACAACTCTCCATTGACAAAAGTCAGTCCTCATAACCAAGGGTCAAACCCCAATCGGACTTGATCACAAGTGATCAAGTTGTTGAACATCATGCATCCTAGACATAGGGAGTGTGATCAAGTTGTTGAACATCATGCATCCTAGACATAGGGAGTACGACAGTACACGATGTGTCAATCAGTAACACTATGGTCCCTATTGTTGATTTTTGAGTAGCTTGGGAGGTACTCCAAGCCCTAGGGTTCGAGGTTTGGAGGGCAAAGCACCACAAGGGTCACTTGTGGGCTTAGAACCCAAGGGTGGGGTTTTGCACCCATCGAGATTTGGGCCAAAACCATGAAGAATTTGAGCATGAGAAAATTTGAGGTGATAGAACATGGCGTGTCGATTCCAACACTTCGAAGATCACTCAAATCAGAGCTCTAGAACTTGAGTTATGAATTTTTGAAGTTGTCATTAATGTTTGGACAGTCAAGTCATGTAGGCCTGAGGACAATTCATCCAATAGACATGACCCTTCATTAATTCATGGAGCCCTTCTATTTATGTATAATAAATAGGAGGTGAGTGGAGGTCATTTAGACCATCCAAAAGTGCAACACAATACAAGAGAGAAGCTCGTAGAGGAGATGGAATACTTTTGTTGAGGGTCGTAGTAAGGAGGACAGAACAGCGAGGCAGAGGCACTGCTTTAGGGCTCGTTTCAGGGTGACCAAGCCGTTGTTTGAGGGCCAAGGTGCTAGATTAGAGGCCGATTTTCAACAGAGGCAAACGTTGGTCTGTTTGGGGGCAAAAACGAGGTAAGGAGAGGTTGTTTGGGTGGGTTGTTAGGTAACAGCAAGGAATGTGGTAGGCCGCATCCCTAACCACCTCAAAACAGGGCAGTGTGGGAGGTTTTGGGGCTGCAAGGTGCCCAGAAAAACAACCAACAATGAGAGCACCTTACCTTGCCTAGGTTGCAGCAAAAGAAGGGTTGTCTGAGTGGGTATTTGAGGGTTGTTGCAGCGTGCACATGCCCTAGCCAAGTACAGCAGTATATCAGACTTGGAGCAGTAGTTGTGTCATGTGTTGAGTCAAAGATTTGACCAGTTTTGGATCAGATTGTTGAGCAACCTCTGGGAGCCAAGCGTTGGAGTTGTCTTTGGTGAGAAGAAACTCCAACTAGGTGCAGATCTTGCAGTGTTTGTATTGGGTGTCATTGGTCTGGTGGAGGGCAATGTGTTGGTTGCCCAAAGTAGCCCTAGACAAGCTATATTGACTTGACGAAAAGAGCTGAAGGTTGGGTGAAGTTTGGTGCCGAAAGTGCAACACTTTGATGGACAAAGGTAACTGCTAGCCTGGTAGATTGGAGCTCAGGAATTGGCCAGCCGAGAGAGCAGATTGGATCAGCTCGTGTACATGCAGCAGAAGTGACTTGCAATAGTTTTAGGTGGCATCCCTCCTAGACTCTCAATGTGTTGTCCTTTGAAAGACTAAGGGGCAGCTAGTGAGCAATATGGGAGCGAAGGACCAGCAGGACAAGATACGACATAGAAGTTGCAGCGAAGTTTGTCATTGTATCTTGCATACCATAGATTGTTGTATTATTCAAATTTGGTTTAATATAACGAAGATTGGTTGTACGTTATTGTACAATTTTGTTAAAAATTGTGTATACTTGTGCATATGTGATTTACTGCTTTATATTTTCCACTGTGCAAAGTAGTTCTTGTTGAGATTCTTGGTTTAGCAGCATCAAAGATTTTAAGATACTAACCTAGACCCAAGATCGTGGAAATTCAACATGGTACCAGAGCATGTCTGAGCTACTTTGGAAGTCAGTGAATCAAAGTTGTGCACAGCGAAGTACAGCTTAAGAGGGAGTTGGTCACATTGTAGATGACAGTGTCGAAGTTACATGTTGGTATCCGGTATGAGGACAGGTTGGAGGGGTTGTCCAACTATAGTCCATGGAAGGAAAGGATCAAGTTGGTCATGCAGGTCAACAAGATCTAGGAGTTCGCCGAGAAAGCCATCAAGAAGCCAACTGGCCCAAAGTAGTTGGAAGTGTACAAGGATTTGGATACGAGGGCGAGATTGATCATCCTTGATGGTGTGAAGAATTTCCTAATACCTCATATGTCTGGGAGGAACACCGCACATGAGATGTGGATGGCTCTTCAGAATTTGTTCCAGAATAAGAACGAGAACTAGGTACTAGCATTGGAGGATAAGTTGAAGTCCACCAAGATGATAAAGGGTGAGGACGTGATTTCGTATCTGACGAGATTGTCACAGGTCAAAGATGAGTTTGTTGTCATCTGTGTGACTATTTCAAATTCTAATATGGTGAGGATTGCTTTGAAAGGGTTCACCGAGGAATGGAAGCCCTTCATCAAAGGAATCATTGCCAGATAGAAATTGCCAAATTGGAATAGGTTATGGGACGACTTCATTCAGGAAGAGTTGCGAGACGAGGATCTTCATCCTAAGAAGAAGACTTTTGATGATGACATGGCACTTGCAGCGTGAATGAAGGGTAAGCAGAAGAAGGACTTGAGTAAGGTCAAGTGTTTCCACTGTGGAGAGATGGGTCATTTTTCGTCGAGATGTCTGACGAAGAAGAGAGATGACGAGAAGAAGAAAGGAAAGCAAGTAGCCAATGTTGCCACTTCTACTGAGATAGATGATCTTACCAAGAGATTGGAGGAGGAATTTGCTATGATCTTTCATTTCTCGGAGGGTACTAAAACAATCCTAAAACAATCCCTCTGCCTCGCTAATACCCCTATGAGTCTTAAAAAGCTCCTATGACCTTGTCATATGTTTCGTCATATGCAGGGAGGAAGGCCTATATGTTACCATTCTGAAGTATTGCATGGGGCAGTTCTCAACTACCCTACCTACGATAAGTAGCTCTATGCCATGGTGCAAGCTGTGAAGAAGTGGAAGCATTATCTGATGGGAAAGGAGATAGTAATCCACACAGATCACCAGTCGTTACAGTACTTGCAGCCGCAGAGTAAGCTACATCAGACTAGGCATTACAAGTGGATGGGGTTTTTACAGTAGTTTCATTTGGTGATCAAGTATAAGAAGGGCAACACAAACAAGTTGGCCAATATGCCTTCAAGGCCACCCACATCCAAGATTACAGCTTCGGGGATTTATTAGAAATCACTTCCTGCAAGTCAAACTGCCTCCATCACTGCTCTTGGCACATTTTCTCTGCATCTGGGTGATAGATCTAGCACTGGCTCACTGAAACGAGCTCCTCAGCCACTCACACTGTCTAACTGGCTACTCGCAATGCTAATTTCGACCCCCTCCTACAAATAAAATTGACTTCTTTTCCAGTCACTGAGACAATGGAAAATCTGTGGAAATACTCTCTGAAATTCTCCTCCCCAATCTCTACTGAAACCCTTGTTGTTGGTGTCTCCCTCTGCTTCAATTGAACCCTTACTTAATTACTACAATTGAGTAAGTCGAACTACTCAAATGTCTCTCTGACCCCTCTTTATAATCTCTTGTTGAGCAATCAACGACCATGATCTAATCACAATCGATGGCTAAGATCATCTTGACTCCATCAAATAACTTTCCCAGAAGTCTCTACAGCAAAATCGTTTTTCCTCAATTAATTCAATTTAATTAACCGGTTTTCCTAAGTTAAACTCGGGGAAATTTTAATAATTGGCTAATTAGTCGAATTGAGGTGTTTTCTCGAAAAAAAATTATGGGTATTAGAGAAAATTTGTTCCCTAGCCTCATAGACACCATAGAGACTAGAACACATGTCCACTGCTACCAAAAACTAATATAGATTGCATTTAAAATAGATTTTATTTTCATTATGGATTTATACTTTCATATAGAACATGGGTGATACCCTATGCCTAGTGCACATGCTCCCAAACAAGTTGATTGCAATGTGCAAGTTACAAGTCTACGGTCCCAAGGATTGTTGGAATTCTCATGAACTCCCTGTTCAAGCATATGGATCATGCGCTTTACGGTGAGCTCATGTCCTAGTTGGACCCAGATGTTACCTACCAAAGTGGGTAACCCTATAGGAGAAAAAAAAATTCCCATTCTTCACATCGAGTCGGCCAGCCATGCAGCGCCTGACAGCCACCACTAGCTGATGACGTGCCATTTTATCTCTACCACCTGCATCAATCATATACTTTCTCACCCATTCAACAAGAGCACATAGACAGAGGTGGGCTTCCAATTACAAGGTACTTTATTCATTTTGCAATTGAGTGCTTATGCTTGCTTATATTTGGGCTTTTAATATGGATTATGGGCTGACCTGGAAAGAGGGTTTTGACCATGATCTTTTTTCCTTGCCCTAAATGGGGGCTTAATCTTTGATTCTAGTCTAGTGGGATCTCCCCTAATGGCCCAATGCGTATAGGAGGGGCACTACATAGGAAGCCTCAATTTAGATAACGTGTTCCATCTATCCCTATTCCATACTTACCACTTTCCACCTTACATTACAAGCCCATATTCCACCTCCATTCTTTAGGTTCAACTAACCATTGGTTCTTTGGGTTTTGGCATCCATACATCCACATACCTAGGTAGGGCTTGGAACTTTGTCTTGGGAGGTTGATGCAGCTAAAGGAAAAAGCATATTATGGCCATAAAATAAAACAAAAGAATATCAAAATGCAAAAGATGGTCGGGACATACACAATAGCATGTGGGCAAAATCGTAGTATGAACTCTACCTCGCTCATTATGGCCATCACCCAATTCCTGAGCACATGTTGCTCCATCACAAAATAAAAAGGAACCCTTGCATGACCCAACCCCAATGAGCAATGAAATGGCTCATCCTTAAGGGGTAATACAATTGTTATAGATCATTCAAAGCAAGCTCTAACCCTTTGAGCTACGAGCAGTGATACAAGGAAAAATCAAGCAAAAGTAAAAGGCACACAAGAGGTGTAAAAAAACAAAGGCCGAGTTGGTAACTCATGCATCCAAGATTGCTCCCTCCTCACATCTATACACTCAGGATGTGGATCCCCATCATGTTGATCCCTTTGACCATGGCACTTGGCCATGAAGTCTTCTCCCCTCTGTACCATCATTATTATTCACTAACACTTATCAATTTAAGGGTGGACTGAGGAAATGTTACTTCCCCTTGGGGGCTAGAAACGCCTAATAGGGTATCCTTTAGCCACTCCTACCTAGGGAGGAAACACCATTGTGAATTCAAGACCCCAATTTTCGAAGGGAATCCTTATTTTAAGTGTTAAATAGCCCTTTACACTCAAGCATGGTTCACTTAGATGAAATAATGATTATTGTCCCTGATGACTGGTTGCTTTCACTAGATTTTATGTTATGGTTGTTAAGTGGTTCAACAGCCCATGACCTGGGCATCTTACCCAAAAGTACCCAAGCCCCAGAGAAGTATATTGGCACCCACAAGTGAAGTGTTGAGAGCCTTGGGTCTCTAAGCAATAGCAGAACATCATACCTACCCCTCAGCACCTCGTACACCCAGAGTGTTCTGCCACTTTACACTCATTTAATGATTCTTCAAGATGATACACCTAGACCCAGCATACCCCAAGGCTAGTCTAGCACCATATCAGGGATGGCAACTGATTCAAGGCCTAGATGAGGATGGTCTCACCTTGTGTTGCCCTTCTTAGACTAAGAATTAGACTTGTCCTCATATAAATAGAGGAAAGGAACTTTTCATCAAGGATCATCATCGCTTGGACAATTCGGCCTCTCTTAGGATAATTTCGACCTTCTTTACTTGTGGAGAGATGTGATCTATGGAACGAATTTTTTATTGGAGCTATGTCTTTGTCTTTGGAGAAGTTATCTCGGATCAATGATGGATTATTCATGCATGTTATCTTGTAAGTGAGCCTTGTATTTCATAAATTTTTGTTTTATGTCTAATGTATGGAATATATAGCTAATCTAAGGTTTTTTTTGTTGTGCCCTAATTTGTTGAAAATCTATTACGTAGAAGCTAGATACCATTATTACATGCATTACTCATTATATAACATGTGAATGGTATTCCCCTAGTGAACTCATGTTGTAGCTCTCCCAAGTGCCTTTGATCCCTCACAAAGATAATAGTTAGGGTTTTGACACTAGGGCATCAAAATATCCTTACTCCCTTACAAGGATTAGCTAACCTTAAATATCCATAGATTATATCCACCTAAGGAGTAGGCACTGGACATCCATTGTAGGTGATCGAGTCAAATTTTATCCATAAATTTTAACCTTTTCTCTCTCTCTCCAATTCAGCCCTATGAAGGCCAAGCGACCAACTAGGGTTGGTGAGAATTGACTAGGGAGGGAGATTCTTGGCCTTGGGAAGTCTAAACATCGAGGTTTGTAGTAGTTGCCTCAAAACCAATACCTTTGGTGGGCATTCATTCCATTTCCATCCATAATTTCTCTTGCCCTAGTTGTTTTCCCTAGGGTAAAGCCCTAGTTTCGTTTTAGCTTCAACTTGAGGGCTTCTTGAGGGTCTCATGTGCCATAACTTTGTTGAAACGCATCATTGGAAACCCTTTCTTGGCATCTTGACCTTGGGTCATCCCAACTCACAACCTATCAATCAAACCCTAGGTCTTGTGTTGCCCCATTTTGGCTTCTCTAAGGAAAGTGAATTGCTTCCTCTTCATAGTTGGAGCCAATCACCTAAATTGGGTCTTTCCCTTAGAAGTCTTTAAGTCAATTCATACCTTTAAAACTTAGAATACATATTGGGTGACCTTTATACCGGGACTCCTCCCATTGGTGAAAGTCCATAAAGAGCAAGGTGTAGTGACAGTGGGCTACTATCTCATTGTTGTCACTTGGTCTAGTGATAGCCTTGTGGAGTAACAGCAACAGGCTTAATAGTCCACATTAATTAATTAAATTGATTATTGTATTGTTCCTAAGTTAACCTTAGGAAAGAAATCATAAAATCACTTACACCACCAAGCAAGCACCTAAAGAGGCAATCAAGTATCTTCTACATGCTAAGACACCAGTGACCAAGCCAACGTAGAAGACTTTCTAAGGCTACAAAATCAACATTTAGTATGTTCTTTTCCTTCATTATTGTCATCTCTTGGAGACTATCATCATTAGTGCGCATGATTGTATTCCCCACCCCAAATAAAAATCAAGAGGGGATGTTATTGTTTTGTTTATTTGGTCATTTAACCACATCTTCCCCCACTGAATATCAAGAGGGGCTGTTGAGATGTAACATTTACTCAGTCACGTTTATTAGTATTATTTGTTTACATTTTATCTTGTGGTCTCAAAAGTTTTCTTATGATGCCACCTTTCCTTCCTTTTGTCTCCATGTCATGCTTAAGGAAGATGTTAGTGTTATAACCTTGTCTTGGTGATACTTGTGACCATCAACGGGCTCACATGTGGTTCCATAGGGTTAAGTTAGTAAGCTTAGTGTTAGGATTGGGTTTTTTCCTATATTGTTTAGTTTTTATGCCAGATCCAACCTAGAGTTATTTCTAAAACTTAACACCTATATATGGGAGGTATCAACCCCATTTTGATCATCAAGCATGATCGCGTAATCATATTGTATACTGTGTACTATCTTGGTTTTTTATTTTTCTTTTTTCTTGAGGGGGGGCATTGTGGAATATATTTGGGTACAATGGTAGCCGCATAAATTGATTGGGTTCCCTTTTGATTACAAGTGTGAACTTTGTCTTACATTGATAATCCTAAAAAAACCCAGCCAAGTAGCCCGGTCGAGTAGCATAAGTATCCAAGCCTATAAGCTCAACCGACCCTGGGAGCCAAGCTGTGCAGCGCGTAAGCCCCGCCTATAAGCCAAGCCAAGCAGCCCTGCCCAGCAGCTCAAGTGAGTAGCCCCACCCATCTAATGAATGCATCCCGCCTAACATAAGGAGACGTGATGAAAAGGCAAAATGGATAACTGGAAGTTGTTGAACTAACTGTGTCCGTCGTGTCTCATTGGGTGTAAACATACACTCTCCATATTGTATCGTGGATATGGGGAACTGGGCCATTCAAGAACTGTGGGGGGCGTTGAACTGCATCAGGTGTAACTGGGCTTGGTGGAAACGGCTTGAGATTCACATCCTTAGTAGGTGGGATGACTTTTGTAGTTTGAAAGGGATAGGAGTGAGATATATATAGACAGTTAGGTATCAATCAGGAGGGCAGGCCGCAAGGTCAATATAAGTTGAAGGCGGTCAGGTCGCAAGGTCGAAAGTAAGTAAAGTGGTACCAAAACAGCAGTCTCCAATTTCATTGAAATAAAGTCATGTTGACTTAAATGGGAATGGTACATGTCATTTCAACATTCTAAACATCACAAGCACAGAATAATTAATTGTAATTTTTTAATACAGTAAAATGATGACCAAAAGGGAAAGCGATTCGCAATGTGAACCACAACAGAGAAAGGTAATATGTTCAATGTGAGGTGTGGTTGATAGGCAAGATCACTAGCTTGATCCTCTATAAGAGTAGCTGTTATTTATACTTCAACTGCTTCACTGACTATTTATCACAGGAAAAAAAAACCTTCATTACCAGACTGAACAGAATCATAGTTACCAAATTGGCCAGCTTCCCTCTGGCATCAAGTGAATTAGATGATTGTTTAGACAAGTTGAAGAATCACACCTTTTTTAGCGAACTAGGTCAATGGCCATTGCCCAAAAATGCGCATGAGTTGCCCTGCAGATGCTACAATGCAAAAATAACTGAAAAGAATAGTAACAGTCAATAACAGTGGAAGACATGGCGGTGAGAGTTGGTTGACTGGTCTAGATTTCCTTTTATTACTGTTTCATTTTGCGCTTCTATTTCTTTCCTTTTTTGTTCTCTTCCTGTGTATTTTTGTCTCTTTCAGATTCAATTAATATTATGTTTGCAGTTTGAAATTAGTTCCACCTTTTATGTGTCTGGGAATTGCACTTGCACTCTCACATTATATTATACTGGTTGCTTTTCAGTTACATCGATCTACTTTTATGGTCATTCATCGGACATTAATAAAATTATCTTATCTATCTCTATTTCTTGTACATATATTTGAAAAAATATAGCATCCATTTTCTAAAAATCCTGTGACTTTTATTCTTTTGTTCAAAGATATATCAAATTTTGGAGAATTATGTGTGTCTCAACATCTGATATTATGATGAAGTTATATGCTTCTTTTTCCCTGAACATTTTGAGTGGTTGTGCATAATGAATGTTATCCTACTCACCCATGTTCATATATAGATGCTAATGACATGTTGAGCTTTGATGCTTGGAAGAATATTGTTGTAATGGCTTTGAGCCTAAGCACTCTTAAGCAAGTATAATTGTGGGCTAGCCTAATACTAGCAACCTCACTCTTGCCTATTTCTTTGGGAAAAGAAAAAAAAGATAAAAAAGACGATATAATTTTAGACTCCATCTTCTTCAATCTCCCTGGGAGATACTTTATGTTTTGCATGTTTACAGTGGTTGATTTCCATATTTCAATGGTAAACATTGTTCATGGGTTTGACAAAAGTTCCTTCAACACTGAATCTAGTTTTTGTTTGTAGCTAGTGCAAGCTTTTAGAACACCGAAACTTTTACAAGACAATGTTTTTCAGAAAGTTATAAGCAGTGAGAACGGCAACATAATGGTGATTGAAACTTACAGAAGTTAGGAAACTGTTTATAGTTTGCATTAGTTAGCAGTTTTTCCTTCAGAAAAACTAGTCTGTCATGTCATTAAGAAATATTGAAGGTTGGCAGAACATAGCACCCCTTTCAAGCAGAGAACAGTCTTCATTCAACGATGCTATGCAACCTTCAATGTACGCTCAAGGTCTCCTCTCTAAAATTGAATGTGCATACAAGTGCAGATGTCATTCATGCTTCCTATGATTGTTTCAATTAATGAATATAAAATTGAAAACTAAATTTTTTTATCAGTGGTTTCTTTTGATTTCTACATGATCCAAAATGGATCCTAAAAACCCTTTAAGTCTTCAAAAATCAAAAACTATCGCATGAGAAAAGCCTTTACAAAAGGCGGATTACACTATCGCAAAGGAAAAACAAAAAGAAATGGTGAAAACAGAGTCTATCGGAGGCTTAAGAAACTTCGCACAGGAGCCGTCAGATCTGGCCGATCAACGGTCCAGATCTAATTGGCGTATCGCAGTCGAAGGTGGCAAGTGGAGTCCATCGGAAGCGGCCTTATGGGAAATTGCAATTGCGATTGGCACAATTAAACGAGAGCCGTTGATCTATGCGCGCAGATCAACGGTCCAGATCTACTCGCGCCATCGCATCGCCAATACACACACAGAAGGACTACCGGGGCCCAAGGACTATGCGATATGCAATTGCGATATATCGCATCGCAAAATCGCATCGCGACAATACAGAGGAGCGGGGGCCAATACATATGCGACTTGCGATAAAGCCGAACCCAACAGGTCTTATGGGTATATATATATATATATATTGAGTTCCGGAAGAAAAGGGTTTTCCTATGTAAAATCGAATTTTCGTTAATAAAACGAAAAACAAAGGAAATGTGAATGGAGCAATAAAACAGACCCGAAAGGGTTTATACATGCAATGACATATATTTTGAGTTCCGTAACGAGCGGGATTTCGGGCGGGCCTCAGGCGGTAAGCGATATTGGATGGGCTCCACCCGAGCCCATACACTGGCTGCCACGTGGCTCGGCGCCGGAGAGAGAAAACCGCCTTTTCGGGCGGGTAATCTCTGTGCGCATAAGCCACCCGAAATCAATAGAAACTATTGGATCAATGATCACTTGCGATAGCGCCCGAAGACGGATCCGAAAGGATTATAGGGCAGAATTAATGATATTTCAGGTCCGATAAATGGCAGTTTGGCAGATTTTCTCGTGTTTTTGTGTATTTCTCTGTGTAAACAGAGAACGACTATTTTGGGGATTTCAAAGGCGTCGATGGTCCCTTCCGTTTCATAACAGGTGGCCAACATACCTCAAGACGTCACACCATAATTGGTTAACGCTCAGAGGGGATTTCAATGGACAGAGGCCGGAAGCCAGAGAGCCGAAAGGGGAAAACGAACAGACAAGTGTCGATTGGCTTAAAAGCCACTGAATGACAGAGACAGAGGCAAGTAGTGCTGAAACAGAGAGAAAACAGAGACAGAGAGCGAGAGGGAGAGTCTGTGTATTCAGAGAGACTTGAGGGATTCAAGTAAACTCCTGTTGTTTTGTATCTGTCGTGTTGAGACTCAAATTGAGCTCACTTTTGTAAAACTCTGCTCTTGAAGACATAATAGAGAGGTCACCACTGAAGGCTGGACCAGGAGACGTAGCCCAGGAGTTTTGGGTGAACTCCTTGATTATTTTGCTGTGTTATGTATATATGCCTATTATGTTTCTCTACTTGCTCACTGTCTATATTATTCACAATCTTATCGATCCATTGCACTAAGTGATATAGGCAAATCCATGCACATGAGTCTGTAATACCTTAATATTAATCTAAGATCTCATTTTCAGATCAAGTGGTATCAGAGCTTTAGGTTTGCTAAGGTTAGACAAGCTTGTGTTGGATTCTTGAATGCTAACTAGGTCAAAGCTCAAACTAGGAGAAGGAGAACTTGTTGAAGCTAATCCAGAGATTGGAAGAGTCTACTCTCAGAGAAGAATGGCCGGAGAAGTCCCATTGGAATCAGAATCTCAGTTCATGGACAGTTTTATGGCCATGCAAGCCATGGTGGAACAGATGTATAGGGAATTTAAGAAGGGTCGAGGTGAAAGCACCTCAACACCCAAACAAGACAAAGAAGCAGAGGAACCTTCTCTGGATGCCTCCCTAGACGGCAAAGGGAAAGGGGAAAAGCCTCCTCCATCATCTCCTCCACCATCACCTCCATAATCCTCATCTCCTAGCCCTAAAACAAAAAAGAAGAAAACATCTTTGATTAAATTAGATGTGAAATTTGATTTGCCAATCTATGATGGAGAATTAAATGCAGAAAAGCTAGATAACTGGATTAGACAGATTGATGTATATTGCAGGGTGCAGAGCAACGATTTAGAGAGGAGAAAGATTCACCTGGCTAGCCTTCGCCTTGGAGGAACTGCACTAGTGTGGTGGGAAGGCAAGACACAAGCTGATTTGAAAAAGCATGATAAAATTCTTTCTACCTGGAATGAATTTGTTTCTGCCATTAAAAAACAATTCTATCCACTAGCTTATATGTAGCAAGCAATGATGAGTTGGCAAACTCTTCGCCAATTAAAGGGCCAAAGTGTACAAAGTTATACCCAAGTATTTAGAAAAAGAGCTTTAACTCTAGGCATTTCTCTAGATTCACCTGAAACTTTGTTGAAGTATATAGGTGGTCTACATAGCTATTTGAAGCACACCATTCTCATGTTTAACCCCAATAGTCTAGATGATGTATCAGTTCAGGCTACACATCTAGAGGCTAGAGGCAAGAATGTGAACCCAGAGATTGGGGGATCATCAAAACCCTCTACAAGCAAGAACAAGGAAAAGAAGAGGCAGAAATGGAAGGAGAGGAAGACAAACATTGTACAGAAAGACAAACCTTCATGCACTCACTGCAAAAAGGATGGACACGATGACGAACACTGCTGGTCTTTGCATCCGAAGCTGAAACCTAAGAAGTTCGGTGGTAAGAAGAAGAAGACTGTTGCTGCTATTCAGAAAGACTTGGGGTCAGACTCAAGTGATGAGACAACAGTCACAACCACAGGTATAAAAAGGTAAAACTTCTGAAGCATCTACAAGTAATTCTACACAATCTATTGATAATGAAGATAATGAGAGGAAAAGACATGAGCTTTTTCATATTAGAGTTATTTCCAAGCACCAAAAGATTGATACTTTATTTGACAGTGGATCACAAGTAAACTTGACTTCTGAAACAATTGTAAAGAAGTTGGGTTTACTAACAACACCTCACAAGAAGCCATATCCATTAGGTTGGGTATGTGATAAAGCAAAGCTACAAGTGACTAGACAATGTAAACTTAGGTTTGCTATTGGATCAACATTTGTAGATGAGGTTGAGTCAGATATAGTTCCCTTGGATATATGTGGTATTGTTTTAGGAAGTCCTTACTTGTATGATAGAAAAGTCATTTTCTATAGAGCTGAAAATAAGTATCAACTCACTGAAGATGGAATAGAATATATTGTAAGAGCTCATAAACTCAAAAATAACTACTCTCTCATAAACTCAAGGCAGATGAAGAGAATTGTAAATTCATGCAAGCAATTTTTACTAATGGTTGTAAAGGAAAAGAACCCTAATAAAACCAATGTATTTGAAGGCTGTGATGCTAAACAGAACGCTGATTTAGATAAAGTTGTTTCAGAATATGATATCATATTTCAAGAACCTAAAGGTCTGCCACCCAAAAGGGAAATAGTACATGATATTCATTCGCAGCAAGATGCTCCATTGCCTAACATCGGAATGTACAGGGTATCCGCTTTAGAGAATGCAGAGATCAAGAAGCAGGTATAGGAGCTGCTCGATAAAGGGTTCATAAGACCAAGCACATCACCATGTGGATCTCCAATCGTACTGTGAGAAAGAAAGATGGTTCATGGAAGATGTGCATTGATTACAGAGCACTGAATAAAATAACGATCAAGATCGTTATCCTCTTCCTCGCATTGATGATCTATTAGATCCGCTGAAAGAAGCAGTTTACTTTTCCAAGTTAAACTTGCGTAGTGGCTATCATCAGGTCAGAGTTGCAAAACAAGATGCATGGAAGATTGTTTTCAAGACAAAGCAAGGTTGTATGAATGGTTGGTTATGCCTTTTGGCTTAACTAATGCTTCTGTCACTTTCATGAGAGTTATGAATGATGTACTCCGACCTTTTTTTGACGATTTTGTAATTGTATATTTAGATGACATTCTTGTTTTCAATAAAACATAAGAAGAACATTTGAAGCATGTAAAGCAGACTTTAAATGTTTTGAAAAGAGAAAATCTCTATGTGAAGTTTATCAAAATGTGAATTTGGCAAAACATCTTTAAATTATTTGGGTCATATTGTAGGGGATGGTGAATTGAAGATAGATCCCTCTAAGGTCAAAGTCATTGTGAATTGGCCTAAACCCAAATCTGCTACAGCAATTAGGAGTTTCCTAGGAGCAGCACAATATTGGAGAAAGCTTATTGCTAACTTTTCCTTGATTGCAGCTCCCTTACATGCTTTAACAGGATTGAACAAGGTGTTTCAATGGGGAGGCAAATAGTAGAAATCCTTTGACACCTTAAAAGAAAAAATTAGTACAGCACCAGTACTAGCACTGCCAAATCTTCAACGACCATTTGAGATTGAAACAAATGCCAGTGACTATGCCATGGGAGCAGTGTTGATGCAACACGGTAAACCCAGATGTTATCATTCTGAGACATTTACTTCTGCAGTAGTTAATTATCCCACATATGATAAAGAATTGTATGCATTAGTACAGAGTGTGAAAAAGTGGAAACATTACCTAATGGGCAAAGAAACAATCATACATACAGATCATCAACCAATTCAATATTTACTCTTACAAACTAAATTGCAGTAATCAAGACACTATAGGTGGATGGGTTTTCTACAGCAGTTTCATCTTATCATCAGATATAAGAAGGGCATACACAATAAGGTTGCAAATATGTTATCAAGACCAATCATAAATGCATCTAATATACTTAAACATAACTCAGTATTGCATGAAAGCTACATTGAACAATATGCTCAAGATGTAAATTTTAGAGATGTATATGCAACTTTAAGTCAGGGCAAACAAGTAGATGTAGAAATTTCTGTTTTCCCACCCCGGTTTTCAGTTTCTCCTTATTTCTCCCATATAGTTAAATGCCCTTTCCCATAACCATACATTTAACAACTGAAAAAAATAATTTTTTTTTCCTGAAAACACAAATTCTGGAAATTTTACAGAATGCTGGAAATTGCAGAAATAAAAATCAGCAGTAACAAACAGCCATTAAAACACATTTAAACACAGAGATTTTTGGTCAATGTGACCCTGGAAAAACCCCCTACAACTCTTGGGGAAAACCAGTTTGAGAATTCTTCTTTATTTCTGGGAAATGCCTTTTACAGTGAGAAAATTTTCAGCAAAATTTTCAGCAAACAAACTTATCTCCTTTTTCAGCCTCACAGTCAAACTGAAAACTGCTGTACCGACCGTACAGACTGTACGGACAGACCTTGGTTTTCGTGTAGAAAATCGCCTCCTTGAAATTCATGCCCAAAAATCAGCCTTTTACTGTTTGCTCAGCAAAAATCTGCCTTTTACTGCTTGTTCTTTCAGCTGTACGGATTTGTTGAAGTGCTGCCTTGGAATATGTGCCAAGCTGCTACCTCCTTTTCCTTCCTGTCCAGAAATCTCCCTTGCTCTCTTGCTCTCCTTCTCCCAATCTGCTCATGAAAGAATGAATGATCTTTTCCTCCCTCCTTTTCCTCCTTTAACCCAACCCTAAATGACTTTTGGGTGATCCCTAAATCCAATGGCTGAGATAGATTTAGATGAATGGCTGAGATTAAATGCACATTTAAATCTCACTTTCTATTTTTTAATTCACCCAATTTAATAAAGACCCACTTAGTCATTTATTTCCAAAGTCACTTTTCCTTTCTAATTTTTCATTGACTTTATAAAAGTCACTTTAAAATTAGACTTAGTAACTTTATCACTTAAAGTCACTTTTAAATTAGATTTGAACTTTATAAAAATTATAAAGTCACTTTAGGAGAAAAATTAAAATCTTTTGGACACTTTTCCCTAGGCCAAAGATCAAAGCCTTGGGAACCACCTGTCCTCCGGTACCAAATTTCAACACTCCCTTTTACCGAGGAAGGTGTTTCTCACCACACCCATCTTGTCTCTGAAGTAGACATGCTTGCCCCGTGGTAAGGCTTT
>APFE031477303.1:0-12188 GCA_000404065.3 Pinus taeda
ATGACACACTCCCTTTTACCAATCACTGATGTGCCCATTGATTATTAGTAATAGTCAATGGGTCATAATGCTCATTGCTATATTTTTCGTTGATTCATACAAATCCTAGATTTCAAACAAACAGATTCATCAAAGTCAATCACAACTTAGTCATTAACTTGACCAGCTTCCACTAGGGTTAGTTCCAACCCCTAGATTTTCAATCATCAAACAGTCACTAACATGACCAGTTATCACTAGGGTTAGTTACAAACCCTATATTTCCAAGCAATCACTAAGAGTCAACCAAAATTCAAATTTCAACAATTTTTCACAAATATCAATTCATCATATAAAGATTTTACTTTGACTAAGATTCAACTCCAAAACCCTAGAATTCCACAATCTCAACAATCATTAAATGCATAGATATCATATTTTTACATTACACACAATAAACAATGTTACTACTAGGATTTAACCACCAAACCCTAGATTTTCATTTTTCCAACAATCACTTAATAGATTTTAGATTGTTATATCACACATACTAGATATTTTCGCTTCTATAAGGTTTAGCCACAAAAACATTATATTTCCAAATATCATCATACTAGAATCTCAAACAAGGACTTGCATTAAATCCTAAAGCAAGGACTTCGATTAAGTCCTAACACTTATGACCATCAATAACTAGGTCAACAGACATATCTAGGAATTCATAACCATACATAAGCATATCATATGTCCAACGACATTAATACATCTCAACCTAGACCAACCTAGGACATATCCATATATATGCCTAGATTTTATCATCATGAAAATTACATTTCATATCATGTGTTAGTCAAGCCCAACTTCACAATACTATCAAATAAGAGTTAGACCATCTTGATTATACTAGGGTTTGATCAGTCATCACACAGATACCAAGTAAATCAATTCTAAGACAATTTAAGGGTCTTTCTCACACATTCCACCAAACCCTAATAAAATAGGGTTCCAATGTAGAAACATAGCAAACCCAACATTACCAAAACTTCAATGGTTCGAGATTTTAGACCTCATCATTCAACCCTAACAAGTTAGCATTTCGAGATCACACCAAGATCCCAAACATAACGTCATCAATGAAACTTCAACTAGCATTTCACAATATCCCTAAGTAGTTTAGGGTTTCAGACATTCACAATAGCAAACCCTTTGGTTAACGTTTTCCAAAACCTTACTAGGGTTCTACATAGTCAATCAATAATATGAGTGGGGTGGGTAGATTTACGAAGAGATGAATCACCCAAACAAGAATCACTAAGATTCAATACAACTAGTCATAACAACGTTAGCAATATATCATCAAATGAATAATCCTTTCAATCAATGTATTCAAAGTATACCTTTTTTCTTGAGTAACCTTATCTTAAGAGATCCTCCTTCTTGCAGATGTTTTCCCTGACCAAGACAACAGAGGGAGAAAGGTAACTAGTATTTAATATAATCAAAACAAAATGAATACATGAACCCAAAACTCAAAAGACATGAGATACATTTCCTTTAGAGTTGTTGGGAGCTCCCTCCAAATCTTGAGGGAAACCTACAACCTTAAAGTAATACAAAAATGTATTTTCCAAAGATATGTTAAAAACCTATAACTTCTAAAACATATAAAACAAGTTATGTAAAGCAAATGACTTAATAGTGTAAGTCCCTAATGTCAGATTCTTGATTCTTCAGGATTGACTTTTTTTTAGTCTCCTTCTTCAACAAAGTTCGCTTGATCTCTTCCTCTCTTCTTATTTCTTGGATTCTCGGGACAATCACTCTTGTAGTGACCTTTCTTATGACATTGATAACACTCTATCTTAGTCATGCCAACTTTCTTCCTTGGTCCCTTTGATCTCTTTCCTTTATGATGAGCAACATAAGCATTTGATACTCCTTCAGGATTGGCAACCATTTAGATCCTTAATTCTTCTTGACAATATGCGGTCCATTATTCTTCAAAGGTGGGAGCTACCTTCCAACTGTTAAGACTTGAAGCAAATGCACCCCAAGAGGGTAGAAATCCTAATATAGTAGTGATCACCAATTATTTGTCTGGAACAATATCATCGATGGCCGAAATATCATCCCTGAGTCTAGCTATCTTCATAAATAAGGTTGCCACAATATCTTCTTTAATCATCTTTGTATTCCTTAGCTCATTCTTCAAACTTGCTACTTGACCAATGTTCTTAATAGTGAACAATTTTGACAAGGCTTCATACATCTCCTAAGCATGATCGATGTTAGAGATGGATGGGACAAGATTGTCTTTTATCCCTTCTACCATAAGAGTCATAGCCACCAATTCTAGGTCCCTGAATTTCGCTTTGTCAGCATCACTGGCTTCTTCTGTAGACTTCTTTACATTTCCTTTAACCAAGTATAGCATCTTGTTCTTCTTGAGGATTAGGTCAATCCTCTTCTTCCAGGGTCTGAAGTTTGATGCTCCTTCAAGTTTGTTCTCTCCCTTGATTGAGTTAGACATCTTCCTTGAATATAATAGATTCTTTCCATGAGATAGTACCTATGAATGGATTTTCCTTGTTCTTCTTTCTTCACCAAAGATCTGATACCATGTTGGAAATCAAAAAGGAAATAAAGATTTTCTCGATCTTGATAATTACTTGTGATGTTTCTTATTATTACGATTCTTTATATCCTCTTTCTTTAGTTCATCAAGCAATTACCAAAAGCAACAACACATAAAACGATGAACACAAGATGTAGGCACATGCCAGGGAAAAACCCCCCTCGAGGGGAAAAGCCACTCAAATTAATTCTTTCTTTCAATAGTATTATTTGAGACTCGTCACCCTAGACCTTAACCAGACGTTCCCTCCACACCAAGTCAGCCTCCAGAAGATTGAACTCTTCCCAACAACTTCGACTATGTAGCAACTTGCTGCAGCTAACAACTTCTGGCAGGAGTCCAACTTGGAAGACTTCAATCTCCCAATCCAGAGCACGAAACAGAGAGAGACCACCACAAAAAATTCGATTTTCCTTGACTCCTTAGACTCACCCAAACTGGCATTCACTTCGGCTTCCCAACAACAGACTTTCCTAGCAAGCCGCTTCGCATTTCTGACCAGTAGAGAGAATTCGAACTTGATGAAAAGTGATGCTCCAAATGAATTCGATGCCCTTCATTTTATAGGCTTCTTGTGGGGTTGAATAGGATCTTCAGCTGACTTAATCTTCCCTTAGGCCAACATGGTGTGGATGTTTCATAATTCATATTGAACTCGATACGAAATCTTTTTACATGATTCAAAAGCCCAAGAAGGGTTTCTTTAAATGTACAATAATTCTATAGACTTAAAATAAATCCTAGAATTCCTCAATGGGGACTTTGACCTAAACAAAGGTGAACCAAGCATGAAACCCATGCTTTAATAAGTCACAATAATAATAATAAAAATTCTTTTCTTTATTCTTTTGACAAGTACATTACATAATTATGACTCAAGTACATTATTGAAGATCAAACATAGTTACTTTTTCCAATAAGTATCCCCCTTTTATACTTATTTCTCCCTTTCCATGAGTTGTTCCTCTATTTGTAAGGCCATCAACATTTTTTTTAAGATGTCAAAGAATTTGAGACTATAATATAGAGTTAAGTTTCTCCTCAAGGTTGTAACTTCTCTACATAATTCTTTTATTATCGGGGAATGGCAATAACACTCTTAAATCCTTTAACCTTTAATTATTAAAGTTCTTAATAAGTTGCTCCATATTCAATTTCATTATTTGAAGCAATTCCTAAACCCCAAGCATAATTAAATTTGTGTTCCTCCAATATCAATGAGAATGCCCAAAACTATTACCTCTCTAAGTAAACTATTAATTTATAAGATAATATATGATAAAAGAAAAAATAAATCAATTTACCATATATAGTAAATGGGTATGTTGTCATGTTTGTAACATTACATTAAAATAATAATAAATACTTAAATTAGAAAATATTTATATTTCAATGTCCATATTAAATAACCTAATTTCACATCAATTTATTTATAGAGAGAGATAGATTAATTGAAAGTAAAAAGTTTCTTATTCTATAGGTAACTACTTTTTACTTTCCCATACGACAAATATATGTAATTCCTTCACTATTTAAAAATATTTCAATCTCGACATTAAATAAAATATTTGAAATCCAAGTTAAGTATATATCTCAATATCAACTTCACATATATCTATATAGAGCGATTAAAAAATATTTTGTTGTTGACCATAAATAAAATATCTAGATGTCGATCTTAAAAAAATTTGTATCAACTTTATATATGTGTGTGTGTGTTCAGTTTCATAGTATGGGATATATGTGTAATTTATTCAATTATTAATATAGAGTTGATATCTGTTTTTACTTCCGAGTACAAGGGAAATGTGTATTTAAAATATACTAACAAAAAAACATTTTAATGTGGTCATGAATAAAATATTTCATTTTCCATATTAAGTAAAATATACTAAAAATAAACAATTTTCTCTCTCTCTCTCTCACACACACATACACACAAGGACAATTATACTCATTTAAGAGTGCCTTGGATATGCCATTACAACAATATTTTTCAAGGCAACGAAGCCCAACATTTCACTAGCAAGAATTTAAACTTGAGTGAATAGGATAACAACCATTCACCCTCAATCACTTTAAAATAACCCCAAATGACTATATATATATATATAGATATCAAAATGAATAAAATATTTCAATTTCCATATTGAGTAAAATATACTGAAAATAAACAATTTTCTCTCTCTCTCTCTCTCTCACACACACACAAGGACAATTATACTCATTTAAGAGTGCCCTGGATCAATGCCATTACAACAATATTTTTCAAGGCAACAAAGCCCAACATATCACTAGCAAGAATTTAAACTTGAGTGAATAGGATAACAACCATTCACCCTCAATCACTTTAAAATAACCCCAAATGACTATATATATATATATAGATATCAAAAATCAATCCTCTTTATAAAAAAAAGAATTATAATAAATTTACATTAAAATAATATTTTAAATTAAATTTGATAATTTTACAATAAAATAATATTTTAAATTAGCTTGATAAATTTATAATAAATAATATTTTAAATATTTACACAATTTGCTTCTACTTCTAAAATAATAAAATAATACAATAATCACAATTCTACTTGTAAATACTTAAATTACACTATTAAATGTTTTCATGACTTGTACACACATAAGTGGATTAAAAACCACCCCTATGTCCGCCTTTATAAAATTTCAAAGGATCTTAGCTAGAGTGGTTTGTTGAACAATATTTGTTTCTCTAGTTGTGTGGGTTCAAGTCTCCAAAGATATATTGTAATCTTTCCATTTGTATCATTTGTGAAATCGTTATATCTTGTGCAATTTAGTGGTAGTTGATCTTTCTAAACTATCGATTATCTAGGAATTTTCGTTCCAGTTAAAAAAAAAACACTGATACAAGTGATTGATATAATTATTATATTATCTTCAACTCAATTATCACAAGGCTAACTACAAATTTTAAGCCACTGCAATGCTTACATCTAAGTGATTTTCATAATTTGGACCACCTTTCAATTTGTTTACAACTTTTACAAATTTATATTACGAGAATATATATGTACATATCATGTCAAGGATTGATCCCTTGATTAGCTCTAGTTTTCCATAGTGGAAACCAAACTGAGAAGACTGGTCAAGGATCAAGGAAGATGTTCAAAAAAACCATAGATTTAGCTGGTAGTGTCCATGCTCATTAACACAACACATATCAAAATTGGTTGTGGGAGCCATGAAAACTAGGTAGAAACAATAGACAAAAAAACATGAAAGGACTAAAAACCATAAGAATTGCAAGGCTTACAAATGATAACCTCACACCATGAAGAGACGATGCAGTTAACTAGGAGGATCAAGATGCACAAGGTGGCCAAGAGGTGGAAGATTTTGATCTCATAGCAATGCTAACTACAAGTGTTCCAATCAACCGGCCATAATTTGATAGAGGAGGTGTGCTACAAAAAGAGTTCTAAGGTACTTGAAGGGAATTCAATACTTTTGGCTCAAACACATAAGGTGGAGGACTTCAAACTAGTTGGATATATAGATTCAAACTTTGATGAGGATAAGGAGAATGAAGTGTCTGATGGAGAAACAAGTGAATGGTACTCCACTTTTGATTGATAATTCTTTTGCAATCAATTTGGCTTGTCATTTTTGTAGTAGAATTAAGTGCATGAATATTTTTTGTTGCAATTAGTCCTAGAAGACTTTGGAGCAACAACATATCAACAATGTTATTGAAATTTGGATTACATTTAGTAGAAAAGTGAAGGTACTATTGAAAGTTGAACTACAATTGGAAGATAAGGAAATTATATTTATGTTGTTCAAAGTCATATTTTGATGTCCATATTCTTTTCTTTACACTAAGGAGAACTTGCCATTAGGCTACTTTAGAGTTAACCATTGTCCCATATTGCCTTTAGAAGGGTTTTTACCATATGAAACTATTTTTGGCAAATGAGAATTCATTAATATCCTAGTTTTTTAAGAACTCCTTTGCCTTATGACATTTGAACAAAGTTTTCGATTTAAAAATTTTCTTTTATAATTTTTTTTTCCTATTTTGCTTTATTTATTTATAGTATTGTCACAAAGAAACTGGTTTTCTACATTGAAGATAGGAATGCCCTCAATCATAATCAAATATTATACTTAATCGAGTACAAAATACATAAATCTTACCTCTTCAAAAACATTTTGCAAAAGTTTAATCTCTCGCTGTTACCAAGAATTGGAGTCATTTATTCATCAGTAATAAGTAGTCATTTCTTCATCATCAATAATACATATTTGAACCAAATCAATGTCCAAATCAGTGTTAAAAATATATATAATCTCAAATTACCAAACCATTTAAGTCTTAATTTTCCTTAATCTCAAATGCCCAAACCATAATTCTTAGTTTTCTTTTCAACACTTTCGAGATGAAATCTCTTGCTTGAAATAATGGTTTACACTATGATGAAGTAATCGTTCCAATAAACTCATTGAAATCGAAATACTTTGTATGAAAAAAGTACTTGCTGCTAAATCCCATAATAGTTCCAACACTATTATGAAACAAATTTAATTTATCATAATTAATTTGGATTTGATTTTCTTTATATTTCATGTGAATTTAGTCCAGAGATGCTCCAAAAGATGGACCCAATTTCAAAGGAAGTGAAGATCTTGATGTAAAGCATATCTAAATGGGTATCAGTTGTACATTGAAAGTTTGGATAGACAGGAGGGGAAGGATAGCGATGTGTATGCAAGACAACATCTCTAGCAAATCTCTGATAAGATTTGATGGACCTTTGTAAAGGGGTGGTGAACATAATTTATTGCTTTATAAACCTTGCATTTTGTGCATCCAGCAAATAAACCATGTTGTGAAACAAGTTCAAGTCAAGGTGATAGAACTTTTAAATTATTTTTTCAAAAATGTTGCTTTTTGGATACACATCATAAGTGCAACGAGTGACATAATTTTCAATCTGGGTTCAAAGAGCACTGACTTAATTAATCTTATGGAGCACGTCCCATTATAATATATTTCATGTCATGTTCTCTTGAGACATGGATGGTTAACAAAGTGTTAAATATTATTAAAGTAAACCTTTCACTCTAAACAAATTGACTTGACTTGGAGCCAATTAGATGTGAGCATTGACTTGGAGTTAAACTTGGACTTATAAATTTAAAGTTAGCGTTGTGATAATTGAGTGGAAGATTCACAATAATAGCGTTGTGATAATTGAGTGGAAGATTCACAATAATGATATTAATAAGTCGTGTAATTTAAGGAATTACAAGCTAGTTGTTTTTAGTGCGATTTTTTGGAAAAAATTTTGGTGGATTTTTTCCATCTAATTTATCTAAAATCCTGTAGGAATTCATTGAAATCACAATCTTCATGGGTAACCTTGCATAATAAAAGTGTAGTAGGGGTTTTTCAAGGTGTTGAGTCAATATATATACTAAAAAAACTAGTTTAAATAACACAAATCAAGATTTCACCTCAAATTTTTCCGCCAGATTCCGACACCTGAAACTCTAAAAAGTTGCACTAAAGACAACTCCAATTACAAGTAGAATCATGATTGTTTTTTATTTTCTTCATTCGGTGATATAAAGTTAAAATTTAATAAAATGGTTACATTGCGAATGAATTTTTTTTTTCAATTTTAAAAGAATTAAAATTAAGATAAATTTATGCTTATCATTTTCTCACACACATTCATATATCTATATATATATCTATATAATATATATATTATATAATATATATATATATATAATGTGTCAGCTTTATGTTAAATATAGAAAAAATTATCTATCTCTTTCATATTGATCAACATTGTAATAAAATATTTTAACCATAAGACATTTTTATTCTTTCTAAATATATAGAGAGAAATATGGTTTTGGAATATTTTATTTAACATGGACATTGAATATTTTATTTATGGGGACATAAATGTTATTCATCTCCCTCCTATTAGGAAGTAGAAAATATTTGTCAACATGATAAGATATATCTCTCTCTATATAAAGTTGATATAAAATTATTTAAGATAAGCATTGAAACATTTTATTTATAACTACATCAAAATATATATTTTTTCTACTATCTTTCTATAAATATTAGATATACATGAAGTTGATGTTGAAATATATTCATTAACTTGGATATGCAAATATTTTATTTAAGGCCCACATTGAAATATTTTTATACTTTGAAAGAATTACAGATCTCCCTCATATTGGAAAGTAAAATTTGGTTATGGATGGAATAAGAAACATTTTACTTTTAGTTACATTATCTCTCTATACATAAAAAAGATGTAAAATTATGTCATTTAAAATGGACACACAAATATTTATTTGTGTCATTTAAGGTGGACCGGAAATTACTATTTTTTAGTTTAAGTATTTTTTTTTTAATTTTTTAATGTAACGCTATGAATATGACAACATCTCCTCCCCATACTTAACTATAGAGTGCATCTCAATGCAATTAATGTGTATGATAAGTGAATTTGTTTTTTTATTTTAACATATAATATTCTATATGTTAATGTTTTAGTTAGAGAGGCAGTGGTTGTGGGATTTCTCCATGATTTTGGATGAAAAAAAAAAAAAATGATTATGTTTGGGGTATAGTAATTGCTTCAAATAGTTAAGTTGAACTTTAAGTGACTTAATAAGGACTTCATAAATTAAAGATTAAATTCTTTAAGAGTGCTATTGTTATTTGAGACTCTTATATCTTTGTTTGATTCCAGCTAAGATTATTTATCTCTTGTTCCATGAGAATTAAAGAATTATGTAGAGAATTTACAGCCTTGGGGAGTATTTTGACTCCATATCATACTTTCAAGTTTTTTGAAATCTTAACAAACGGGTCAACGACCTTAAAAAAAGAGGAACGATTTAGAGAGAGGGAGAAATAAGTATAAAAAAGGAGATGAGAACCCACATCCCTCTCCCATGACATTAATCTCTTGGAGTTTAATAGATATCACATTAATGAACAAGTGGAAAATCACACATGATGGTAAGTACGCAAATTTAATCCTACCCTCACTTCCTAATTCATACACCATAATGTCATAGTCACTTCTATTACAGATTTGTTTTCCACTTGCATTGGTAGGACTTCATGGTGTTAGAGGACTTCTCTCATACCTAAGGACTCTATGTCCAGATGGCCCTCTATGGGGATGTCTTTCTTTGAAGTGATTTCTCTATGCATTCATATCTCTATGTAGCTTCATGTTGCTAGGTTGATTGGTCACAACCATCTAAGAAAGGCATTACTTTTGAGACTGCTACACATTGCAGAATTTTCTCCATGGAAGGCAGTGGAAAGTTTTCTTTCTCATATGCTTTGTTCAAATTTCTAAAATCTATACAAATCTTGATGTCATCGTTCTTCTTTCTTATTGGAACTAGGTTGGATACCCATTTGGAATGTCTAACCATAAATATAATTTTAGCCTTGAGTAATTTGTTAAGTTCAGCTTTAATTTTAGACTCAAGGTTAGGATGGATTTTCCTAAGTTTTTGTTGTGCAGGCTTGACATTAGGAAACATGGGTATCGTATGTTGAATTATTGAAGTATCATAAGTCTTCAGGTCATGATAGCTCTAGGCAAAGACATCTCTACATCTTCTAAGAAGGTGTATGACACTAATTCGTTCATATGGGGAGAGACCTAGTCCTAAATTATTGTTTTGAGGCTTCTCATTAGTTCCCAAATTAACAATCTCAAACTTTAAAGTAGAACTTTGTGTCTTGCAATTAGTTGAACTCTTAAATATATCTTTAAAATCATAAATACATTTTCTATTTTATCATCTCCTGAGGATTTGTTAAGCTCTTTATCATGCATATCATCATCTATAATTTGATCATCATAGGTCCCCTCATATGTGAGAAAACTTATAATGTTGGCATCATCATTAAACACTCTCTTGTTTGTAATGTTATAAGGAATAGAGGTCAAAAATCAACTCAATCGAAAACCAGTCTAGACTAAAGTCTTCAGGAGGAATGAACTTGGTTGCAACAACGAATAATAGATCAACACTAGCGTTATGAAGCCTGGGAATGGGAGATATATTGAATGCAAAAAAGTGTGATGTTAAGTCTTGGACTAAAGACTGATAATGTGTTAGATCATTAGAGACACAATGTATGTTATTTCATACCTGTTTTATCACTATCTTTGAATATCCAAAGACTTTCAAGAATTTAACATCAAGACTATTGGCTTTCTACATTTCTTGAATGAGTGCTTTGTATTATGCTATATTATTGGTGCATCCAACTTCTAATCTATAGGTAAGCATGGTATTTTCATTCTTTGGACTAACTAAAACACATTTAGCTCTTACATCATCATTAGACTTCGATTTATCAAAATAAAGTGTCCAAAACAAGTTATCTACAGGATTATCTATAAAACAATCTACAAAGTTTATACATCTGGATGAATTTGTTTGTGAGAATTTTTCAATTTGGGAAGACATAGATTCGCAAGGATGGAGAGAGACCTAGGTAGGAAAATTACCAAAGAAATGTTCTGAAGAATAATTTCCTATAAAATTGTTCACAAAGGCCACTAGTTCATTTTCCTCATCAAGGTTGGTCACTGTGTATTTCATATGTTTTTCCTTGTCAACTCTAATCTGATTTGGTTTTCCATTATGAGGTAGCCAGAGATGGGACCAATCTGTAACAAAATAACCATTCAGTGTTTGAGACCAGTCCCTACTTAATACGAGGGCATAAAATTTTGGAATGTTTGCAACTAGAATATCAATTATTTGGAAAAACGTAGGATTAGATGAAAGTTTAATCAAGATCTCATTCATTTCTTTTAAAACCTTAACCTTAGTCCTGTCTAGTTGAACTATTTGAGTAAAAAAAAAAATTGAGTCTTCACATTTAATTTTAAGCATACTGAATAGGGCATGATATTTGATGGAGCTCCTAAATAAACTAGACAATTATGAACATTTTTATTGAATATTTCAAAGGTTAAGAGGAAAGGAGGTGTATGGGAATTTGACTTATATCTATTAAGGATAAAATTTGTTGGGATAATCTTGTCTGAATATGAATTAGTTTTATCCTTACTCTTAGGAGCCTTATTTGAACAATAATTGAAGGTAATGAAGAAGTGGGCACTATGTTCAAAGAATTTAATAGTAATTTTTGTTGTTGTTTTAGCTTGCTGACTTCATAGAGTGAAATATTGGTGTTGGTTTTCTTCATATATTTGATAATGTTATATTCAATATTATCAGACACTAACAGAGTTTTAGATGAAGCTGAAGGTGAGGAAGAAAATTTGGTGTAAAGGTACTAGTTGATTGACCAAATGTTTTATTTGACATACCTTTTTCAACTGAAGTGTTGAGGGAAATGTTCCCCTAGGGCTTTTGGGTGGAAACCCTAATAGACTGAAAGTTATCTATAAAGAGAAACACACATTCACACAACCATTATGCTATTATAAGCAAATTCTATAGTGAGAGGGGCGTACCTTAGGTCCTACGTTCGAGAAGGTCCTTTAGGGTCCAA
>APFE031477305.1:11400-21865 GCA_000404065.3 Pinus taeda
AAATACGTGGGCAAACTCATTGGCATACTCAATCACTTGATTGTGCAAGATATGATGCACAACTATAGTCACAACTGATAGCAATCTGATTCTCTAACACCTGTCCCTGCTGAACTGAACATGCACTGACATGCAACTGAGTTAACTGATGTATTCATTAGTTGTATTATGAGTTAATAACTTGTGAATTAATTAATAACTAATTCACCCAACTCATCTCTAGTCTATTTGCCAGTTAGACTAAATACAACCAGTTTAACAAAGCTAAACTGAACACAACTCCATCAACTGCACCTCCAGTCCACTAAACTCAACTCACTTGAGTTCTAACTGAAGTCCTGCATGCAAATATTAGTCATCCCATAGGTAACCACGTATTTCCTTCTGGGATCTGCATGTACCACATCCGTAGCTCATCCTGAAGTGCTCCAAGAGAATAAGACAAAGTTTATAGTCTAAATATTATTATGAGCTAATAATATTTGACTGTTCTATATTTAGACTGAGCAGTCACTCCGCTGTGGTCTAAAAATAGAAGTCCATCTATTTTTCCAATTTGATCAATCATCCATAAACAACAACCTGCAATCCATAGACATGATCCATATGTCTAAAAATAGACATAGTCTAAAAATAGACTTGCGCCAAAAATAGCCTGCGGGCCCACTTAGTGAAGGCGACTCTTTTCACTAAGCTCCATCATCTTGTTGCAATCTCAACAACTTAACTCAATAAACTGAGTGATCTAATTTCCAACTCAATTTAATCTCTTTTTTGACCCCTAAAACTTAGGGAGAACATACACATGACTACAGAAAGACTTATAACTCGAAATTCATAAGCTAATTAATTTAATTAAACTTAATTAACTATTTACAAGTTGCTATTAGAATAGAATTTGATTTTAATTCTCAGTTTAATTCAAGGACAAATTAAAATGGAATTTCTTGTTGCCATTTCTCAACAACATGCTCTACCCATGTCACCTTGGCATATCCACAGGTGGACTATCTCATTTTTTGGTCCATTCACTGTCAAATTCATAGTTGGCCCACAAGCATTACATGGTGATTCTATCCTTGAACTTTCTTTCACGTCTGTTATGGCTTAATAGAACAAAACCCTTGTCTTCATCGACACTTGATGCATTGTAATCATCATGGTTATGGGTCATCTACAAACCCAAAGTTATGGGTCAACCAAAAAAACCCTTCTCTAATATTTCCATCACCAAATCATTTTTGGGTCATCCACAAACCCATGGTTATGGCTCAACCACACAACACTTTTTTCTTTGTTGGCACTTGGCACATTGTAACCACTTGTTTATGGGTCATCAGCAAACCCACATTTATTGGTTAACCACACAAAACCCTTGTCTTCAATGGAACTTGGTTATAGGCCATCCAAAAACCCATGGTTATGGGTTAACTACACAAAACCCTTCTCTTTAGTGGCACTTGGCACATTGTAATCATGATGTTAAGGGTCATCCATAAACCCATGGTTATGGGTTAACCACACAAAACCATTCTCTTCATTAGCTCATATATTCTTCATCAAGGCAACTAGCTCACCAAGGGCCACATTCAATATAAGATTCTAATGAGGGAACTTGATGTAATGGAGACCATTTCTTCCTAAGGGTGAAGAATTGATCTAAATGGAAAGTGGTATCCTCCATGGTATTAAATGATATAACTCAGGGAAGCATCTATAATACTATAAATAATGGGCCTCGCATTTCAAAATGACATTGAGTGTTCCATGATGTGTATGTGAAATGTTTTCCCATTTGGGTGTTATCTTGTTCTCTGCATTTTATCTTTTGTCTTGTGGTAATATTTAGCCTCCTTCCTCTCATGATATGGATCATTTAAATAGGTATTTACACCTCTTAACTTATAATATGATCTAAGATTAGATTAATATATTATTTTTCATCCATATTGATCCTTTCATAGTGGAAAAGGAGGATAATTCATCTCATAGGACCATTTTTACTAGTGGGTCCCTTTTTGGAAAATTGGGATCTGAAACCTTCTAAAAGTAGTTTGAGGAATCAAATGGTGTTTTTTGGGGTAAAACTCTTCCTCATAAGCATATCACCCCCAAAATTATTTTACACAAAAATATATTTCCAATGGTGCAAGAATCGCTCCGAACGGAGTTTGTATGCAGAAGTTATGCCACCCAAAAGTTGACCTTTCTATTTTGACCACCATGATTCGAGAGGATCCCATGTTAGCCCCTATTATTAATGAAAAAGGGGCTAGACAAATAATCATGATGAATAAGACTCTAGAAGAGTCTATACTGTAACTCTAGTTAAGAGTTAAAGGAGTTAAACTTAACAACTAGTAGGCTATTATGTCATGTCATAATCACGCCACTAGGAGGAAAAGCAGTTACATTCTATTCAAGTGAATTTTGTTCCATTGATGAGAATAGTAGATGAGAGTGGATAGATAAAGGTTGAAAAGAGAGTATTTGTCCACAATAGCATCCCACAGGCCATACGTCTCACTCCTTTTTACTTGCATCCATTTCCATTCAAAGAAAGAGAGAGTAGAGCAGCCTCACCTTCTAGAAGGGTTTTCTTTCAAAAAGGTATCCTAAATTAGATGTTGTATTATTATGGTTGTGAGTGATTGAATTTGTGTATGTTCTCTATTTTCTACATTTTATTTATTGCATGCATGAAAACAATAATGTAATAAATCTAGAAAGTATAAGGAAGTATAATCCCCATAGAGTAGATTTTGTATTTTAAAAATAATTTTGTCAAATTTATTATGATGAATAGTATAATCCACATTAGTTTACATATCATATTGGTATCAGATTTGGTTTCTTTGGGTATATTGTGGGGAGTTTCAAGGGAAAAGTGTACAAGAGTAGACCACGGAATCTAGAAAGATGGTCATAATGTTAGGTATCTCCCCAAATTACCTAGTCATAGTCCTCAAATATCTAACAGGTCTATATAGCCATTGACATAAGCAAGTGGGTCAAAGTAGAAGAAGCACTTGGAAGCATCCAAGGAGGGGAAGAAGAAGTGGAAAGTGGGAAAATACATAAAGAAAATAACACATGGGCTTCACTAAAGGAGCAATACCATACCACATGCCTTCATATTGGGGAATATATATTGAGAAAAAATGACATAATATATTGAACGATAATAGGGGGTAAAGGGTTTTTATATGCTGTTTATAAAAAATGGAGGTCAAAGTTATTGAAAAAATATAAAGGGGTATAAAAAATGTTAATGAATAAATGGATACCTACAATATCTAGTGAAAGCAGGGGTTTTTTAAATTGGGAAGGTGTATTGGGTTCATATCGGTAGGGGGTTAAATAAAGTTAATTTTAGAGGTATTTTCCAATATGTACTCAAATTAAGGGTACTGTTTAGTATGTCGTGAACACACATGTTATGACATAGGTTCATTGAGTGAAGCCCCAACGGAAAATAGCCATAGGCCATAAGTTCAAAGATCCAATCAATCATAGTAACATTGACAATCATACAAAGGAGAAGTGTTGTAAGTTCCATCTAGAGCTCAAGCTAAAGAACTAAAAGAAAGATGATAAGACAAAAAATTGCATGGCCATAGATTCAAGAAATCAAGTGAAATAAACCTGGACATGGATGAGAATATTTTTTGAACATCCTTGTAGAAGGGGGTCAATTTAAGTAGCTTTTAGCAACTAGAGGAGAATGAAATGAGTATACTCTTTCATATAAAGATACAAGTCAAGAGGATTAAAAGTGATGCTCTATTCGACTTGGGAGCATAGTCAAATCTCATAGTAGAAGATATGGTCAAGTGTTGGCTCTAGGGGGCCTGACCCAGGTTTAGAGTTAATTAGCCAAACAAATCTCTACATTGCTGGCCCTTTCAGCACCAGCCCATGATTTGTAGACTGAAGTCTCACCCAAAGTAATATGGGGGGATGCTATAATGATCCAGGTGGATGTTGGTGGCCACCCACCTATCCCATTTGGACCCCCGCACTGTCTCTTTCAGTTTCCGTAATTGTAGCACAATTTACTATTTTTAGCAGTTTTTTCGGGTCTTGAACTTCCGGAGCCGTTTTGAGGCCCTAAACGACGTTTTTTTTGGAAATCTGGGGGCAACATGGGTCCATGGACCAATGTTTCGCTTCCCAAAGTGGTAGTTCTCGGATAGATCTTTCTAACGAACTATCATACGCGTCAAACGGAGATCGTATGCCAAAGTTACGACCCCGGGAAATTGATGTACCAATTTACCCAAAACGGGGCCCACAATTTGGCGTTTCATCTTCTAAGGGTCGGTTTTGGAATGTGAAGGGTTTTCCATTGTCTCTCAACAATAAATAGGCCTTCGAGCCTCATTGTAACACAGTTCGGAACAGTTCAGAGGCATGTAGCCGCACATCTCTTCTCAGAGATAAGCTATCATCGCCCTAGCTGGTTTATTTCCATTTCTGGTTGTAAGCATATTTCAGTGTTTTCCATTAATGAAGTGAAGCATTATTTCCACTGCATCTTTATGTATATGGTTATCTTTGTATTTTATTGCGTTCCTGTTTAAATCCGGATCATATAACCAAGTTTCTGCACCCTGGAGATGTCTGAGGGGTCCATTTAGTCCAACTATACCTACCTTCACGCAGGTTACTTCGCACACTATCTTGCCTGTGAGACCTTCGCAATCTATTATAATTGCCTGTGCGCAACCCTAACCAGGAGCTGAGAGGCTTTCACACTGCTATGGTAGCGATCTGTGCTATTTCCCCAAATTTCACTCTGTATCTTACTTATCTTCTTACAGATGTTAGTTAACTTCGCGTAACAGATACTTTTATCTCACATTTACTTAATCAACACAATAATATATGTTCACGCATCATATAAACAATAGAAATGTAATTTACACCCAATACATTCAATGCAAAAAACATTAAATGAATGCATAAGAATGGTATAAAACTTCTCTTTATTAATGATTCAACGGTTACAGACTCAACCTGCCCTACGCACTCAACTGCAGGGGTCCACGCACTTAGCTGCAGACTACTAGGCCTCTGTGCACTCAGCTACAAAGCCTTATCCTACTCTACGACCCAAAGACTCAACTCTACACTTAGATCTTCAACTATCCTTCTATTACGTCATCATTCTCCTTCTATTACTAACTGATTTACAACTTAGAGCCTCGCTCTATTTTTACAATCCCATGGTCCGCAGACCATGGGTATATCTCTAAAGTTGACATCACATTACAAAACTGATGGCAAACAACCCTACGACTCATTTACAACTTCGCGCTCCATGCCCACAAAATGCAGTTTTTACATCGGATTTACACTTTTTAGCCCCAAAACTTCCCTTGGGGGATCTCGTGCCCAATAGGCCCCCAACAGAAACATTGCGACTTTCCCTTGAGTCACTCTATCGGTATGGAGATCTTCATGTGGAGACCTCCCAACTCTGCCTAGACTGCTGCAAGATCAGTTGCACACTCAACAACTGGTTGATGTACTTCCTGGACGCGTTGTTCAGAGACTATTGTAGCTGAACTGCTTCCCTGAACTTGTTCCTACGTTCCCTACATCTGTGCAAGCTTGGCTTCAATCGAGGTTGTAATGACGAATGCCTCATCGATCCATGGTTGTACGTTCGCCTTCAAGACAACTTCCTTATGTTGCACGGCTTCTACCTTCTCCTTAAGCGCTTTTGCCTGCTGCATCTGCACGAGCCTCTATGTAAGGGAAATGCTCTACGCGGTCCCTTTTATGTCATCATATTGCTACTGTAGGTCATGCGCCTTTGTTTCTTGGTGTTCTATGTTCGGGTCCTCCTACGGAGTGGTGAGGACCTTGAACGACTCTTCAAATAGTTTGGTGCAGTCCTTCACTACACTGTTGATCTCCGTTATTCCTACTGTAATGGTGCTAGCACGCTATTCCTTCACCTCAGGTGGAGTTGAAGGCTGCAACTTCAATTGCAGCTCAGCTATCTGAAGGTTCAGCTCTAGTTGAATCTTATCCATTTCTTCTTTCACCTCACGCACCCCTACTACTAGTCTCGAGATGCGTGCCTTTGTTGGTGCCTCTAATAGGATGGGCAACTCAGGGACCATCTGGCAGGCTTCCTTGACCACCTGCACTAGCTGCCTATTCTGTGTGACAACCTCGTCACGTTGCAGGCTCAGTTGTTCCATATTAATCTGTTTCTCACTCATCACCTAGAGCGTGTGATTCTCCCTGGCCCGCAGTTCAACAATCACTCCATCATGCATAACATAGAGCGTCTCTCATAGGAGTGCAACCATGTTTATCCCAACTCCCTTCAGCGCACTAACCATAGGCCCATCGCCCTCATTTTCTGTAACTAGTGCCCCTTCTGGAAGCACTATAGTGTTGGTCATGTGGACGTGCATCATTTTCTCAGCCACGGTCATGCCTATTGCAAGGCTGGTCGATAGAGTACCAGCCTGAGGAGTGCGCACCTGTAACTCCTGTATCTGTGTCTGGAGGGCCCCCAACACCATCTAGTTTTCCTCCACGAACTACTGGAGGGCCTCTATGGTGACATCACACACCGTATCCCCTATATCATGTAGATCCCCCTCAGTGAGGGTGATCGGGTCGAAAGAAGTCTTGGAGGCTTTTGACTTCTTCCATGACCCCACCTACTCTCTCAGGCATTGCCACTTTAGTTGTGTGGATGTTGTCTATGGGTCAGCACCACCTTCCTCTGTTTCGGGCTCCTGTTCAGGCGAGGGTGACTTCTAATCGTCGCGCTCCTTTGATGCTGCCTATTGTTGTTCTTCTGCTACCTTCATGGCGTCGTGCACCTCCTGCACCTTGGTTGTTTCCACTTCGTTCCTTCTCTTCTCTGCCAATTGTGCTATCTGTAGTTTTGCCTCCACATTTTTCCTTTGTGCAACAGACTTCTTTGATTCCACCACGGAGTTGGCTGTAGTGCACCACTCCGATGGGCACGACTCAAGCACAACGAATATGACATTGTCTGTGGCCAGGTAAGGTAGCTCACTCCATTTCTTTGTGGGGTCCTTGTGCGACCTAATATATACATGATGGAAGTCTACCTTGAACTCCGTGAAACTCTGCAGACTATTATAGAGAGTGGGCGATAACCACGGCTTGTGGTTAGTCCCCATTTTGATTTTCATCTCCATGAACACCCAGAATATCTTGTTGTCTCTGATCCTCTGCGCATCTTTAGTTTCCCACAACGAAGTTTACTTCGCTGCCTCCAGAAGATCCTTCGCAATCATTGGGAACTAGTTGTCCTCTAGAAATTCCCAAGCCACCAGCACTATGGAGAGTAGAAGCCATGCATAGTGGAAAGTCTGCCCTTGTTCTTGTGCTTCACAACAAATTTTCCAAGAATTCTTGACACAAGTAATCTGCCCAGTTAAACTAGACCCCCTCTATGCACTGCGCGACAAGTGCAACCATCGCCGCGGGCACCTCATCTATGTGGCACTTCCACATAACCTTTCCAGCCAGTATCTGCATCGCAACTCTAACTACATTATTGTTGATACTGGAGATCACATACCCCCTCTTCTTCTTCTCTAGCTTGAATTTTTTCTTCATGGCCTCTGCAATAGCCAAATCATCACTTTTACCCTCGGATATGTTCACTGGATCCTCCCCTTTGAAAGGGAGCTAGGTAATTCTGTGAATTAGGTGGTCTGTGATGGGGATGGGCTCCTCCAGCCACAAACACCCATCATGCACCAGGTAGATCAGCTGCCTAATGACAAAGATAGTCACTGGGACGTGATGGTAATGCGGCACCCAGAGCAGGTGTAACAACCCTACCTTCTCTACTCCTCACAACCACTTGTGCGGCTACAACTCTCTGACTCCCACCGATGTATTTTTCTTCTGCTGCATTAGCTGTGTGGTTGCCATATGTGGGAATTTCTCGTGGTATGCAAGATACCAATCTTCAAATTTTAGAACCACCACCCCTCCCAAGTGCGCTCCTTCAAAAATGATATCATCGGGGAGTAGTGGAGTCTGCAGAGAGCTTTTGCTCTCCTCTAGGTCCTTGGTGTTATAGACATTTTTGGGCTCTGCAACCCCAATCATAAATGTCCATAAAAGGAGGGCTCCTAAGTCCATAAAAGTGTTGCTTCACTACCTAAAGGAACAAGGTCAGCTGATTACATCATCTCCCAGAAGTTCTCCACTAAAAACTGCTCAGAAATAGTCAAAACTGGACCATACTGAATACCCAGTGCAGAGGCTGTGATGCATATCACCTTCCCAGTGTAAAGGGTGCGATGCATACTGAATGGACCCTCTGTAGGGTGCGATGGGCGACAATGGACAAATGGCAGAGACAGTTTGCGAGGTGGAAGATCATCGAATCTTCTAGAAGCTTCCCCTCTGACACTTGCCTCTCTGTTTTCGACCAGGGATGAGTAAGAGATCATCAGTCTCCAAGTGAAATCAAGAACTATCAGAGAGAGGACACTAATCAAGACCCCAGAAGATGACTCACCCCCCTACAATCATCTATATATGTATCGCTCATCACAGAGATCCAGAGGCTGGAATGTTGTATCTTGTAGAGAAGTGTTGTTGGTTTTCTAGTGAAACTTCATAGTGTTGGGTGATCTAAGCTTTACTTGAGGTGAAGAAGGGCTTTCTTTCTAGAGGATGATGCTGTGTCAGAACAATTGGTTGTAATCCTCTTGCTATTCTTGATATTAATAAAGCTATTCAATTTTTCCTCCATATTATTGTATGTTTGAATGTATATGCATTTGTATGGTTAATACATATCTGGTCCTATGTATAATTTATGAATATAGATCTCTGTTCTTCGATAGTAGTATGTTGCTTTGATTCGACAGGTGCTCTTTGAAGCTGGGCAGACAAAGAAGAAGCGGCAAAGATCTATCAGGAAGGAGAGGAATCAAGTAAGGAACCAAGCACAAGACTAAGGTTGGTGTCCTTTGTTCCACTCTTATCTATTTTCATAAAGGAAAATGAAAGAAAGTAGTCTTTACTTGTTTGTTCTAAGATAGCTACCAGTCTTAGTGGGAATAGCAGCTCCGAGTGGACACTGTTCCCGGTAACAAAATGGTGACTCCACTGAGGAGCGAATAGATTGTTTGTTAGTCTATCTTTGTTTGTTTTATAAACTTATAGACGGAGCCTAAAGTCAAGCCAGCTAGCCTTCGAACTGCATTTGTTATACAAATGCAAAGTAGATCAATGATGCTTCAGTCTATCTTCGGGTTTTGTTTATGAATTTAACAATCAATCTGCAAACGTTCTAATTGCCCTAAGTGGTGGCTCTAGTAACCTCCTTAGATCAACCCCTGTGATTTATATTTACTGAACATCACTTACTCGGCCTAAATCCCTGAACTGAAATGCAAATTGTGAGCAAAAACTGGTTAAAAGTCTCGCACTGGTACCATCGCACCCTCCCTTCAAGGCAGTCTGTATGCATCGCACTTCCTATGTGCAGTAGGTGCGCTGCATACTGGATTCCCTGTGTGATAGGTGCAATGGTCAGGGAAGGTTAACATTACCTTCAGACTTTGGGTTTTTCTTCACTATTTTCAGTTCTATTCAAGAGTTTTGCTGTCTGTGGTCAGTATATCTCTGTGAAAACCCCCTTATCTTCCATCATTCTGCCTCTATTGTGCAAAGAACTGTAAGTGTTTTTTATGTATTGTGCTCCATTTTCAGTTCTCTTTTGCAAAGAAGTAGCGTAGTCGAACTGTCGTTTCTTAATCTGAAAGTGTTGTAAGTGTTGTTTTCAGTTATAGAATAGAATCCCATTGTTCTTGATAGTCGATTGTACTATTACTCTTGTATATGATATGAATTAGTAGTTTTTAAAGTGTCGAAAAACAGTTTTTGTTTTGAAATCGCAAAGTGTCGCCCTTATCTTCACTTCATTTTGAAAAGAAATTTGTTAAGTATTGTCGCTTTGAAAATAATTCAGATTCGCACTTAGCTTTCTTATCATCATTCATACATTAAGAAGGCTGAAAACAAATACATGCATGTGCATTTGCATTTAGGCTGCTTGGTTTGATTTAGGACAGTGCATTTAGTGTGTGCTCTATGTTATAGCTCCAAATCTCACCATTATGGTTTGTGATGATGCATTCATGGCCTAGGGCAACCCCTCCTTCCAGACCTGGTCCAAAATCTAAAAAACAGTGTTTTATTCCCTGTACGCGACATTGCCCTGAGTTAAACGCGTGTATGCGTGGGTTCATATATACCCAACCCGCGTATATGTATTAAAACACTTAAAAAATTATAAAACTCCTTATTTTCGGGCGGAGATCGCGGGTTTTACCTACTGATCACATGTTAGTGTCCGTGGCCTCAACTGTCCCCAACCAATTCCTAACTAAAAAACTACTTTGGAATTGGTATAAAATGACACCAAAGGGAAGGCCTA
>APFE031477305.1:60812-104077 GCA_000404065.3 Pinus taeda
GGAATCAAGTACACACAGGTGGATGACTTCAGTTTGATCGGATACTCTGATTTAGACTTCGATGGAGACAAGGAAACTAGAGTATCTACTTCAGGATATGCTATGAGTCTTGGATCAGGAGTTGTCTCCTGGAGATCACGCAAACAATCAGTTCTAGCAGATTCCACAACAGAAGCAAAATACGTGGCAACAGCTGAAGCAACAAAAGAAATTGTGTGGCTCAGGAAAATTCTTGAAGATTTGCAGGTAAAACAAGTACAATCAACTCCACTCATGATTGACAACAGCTCTGCAATAAAGTTGGCCAAGAACCCAAGGTTCCATGATCGAACGAAGCATATCAATACTAAATATCATCTGATTCGACATCATGTTGAGGCAAAAACAACCATCTCCGTCATTGTTCCACAAATGAGCAAATTGCAGACATCTTCACCAAAGCACTTGGAAGGGAAAAGCTTGAACGATTCAGAATGATGCTTGGACTCCCAACATCCCTTTAGATTAAGGGGGGGGGGGGGGGGAAATGTATAACCTAATCTTCATGATTGGGGAATTTTATGTAAATAAATAAATTAGGAATGTGAACAGTCATCGGGAGATGAACTGAACAATCACTCCCTATTGTATATAACAATGACCTACCTATGGAATAATATATGAATCAGTTGTTTATTTTGTGGAGTTACTGCTTGGCTTGACACAAGAAAAATTACCTTCAAAACCCTAGGAGAGGGAAATGAGCCTTACCTAAGCACAACTGAAGCACAAAAAAGGTGTAAAATGACCCATTGGACCCTGAAATAGTGATGAAAACTCTTTGAATGATGGTACACTCAGCCGAATGGGGACATGGACCAATACTTGGAAAACTTTGGAAGGAGTGAAAACAATCCTAGACCTAATACCTAGTGACCAAATTTTACTTGAAGACTCACTGAAATGACAAAAATTTGACTTTGACACCCCAAAACCACTTTATAAGAGCATATTTGATCACTAGTGGAAGGCTGCAAAGACTGACACTAACATTGGCCTTATTGGGGATGGCAGCTCCTTGGAGGTGTCAAGAACACCGTAGACCAAATGCCCAGCCATGTGGACCAATACGGTCAAAAACTTAAATTTAAATGCATGGCTAAACGCTGACAACTTCAAATGACATAAACTAACTCGAAACTGACTTGAAATTGACTGAAAAAATGAATCAAGACTTACTTTTGGAAGCCCATTGGGCTATGGAATCTCTCTAAGTGCAAAAGCCAAAGCTTCCTCATAATCTGTACCACTTTTGGAAGAATATTGAGCAAACTTTTATTGAGATGCTAGTTTCGATAAGAGCCACTGCATGAAGCCTGGGATAGGGCTAGTTGTGGCAAACATTTTTAACATTTGGCATCTCTTGTCGAACTAGCTCAATGACGCGTTTGATTAAAAACTTTCGAAGATTGACTTCCAGCTAGAACATGCTGGTATGGCAGGATGCATATACCCAAAGCAGTGATGGCCTGCTCCCAATCTCCGTTTCAAATCATGGAGGTTGCTACTAGGATGTACAACTTCATATGCCACAATCTTCTCCAGTAAAGATGCATGATCATCCCACGTAATGCGATGGAGTTCGAGGACAGCTGGACTCAACCATGTTGCCAGTTTTTCCTTTAAATCTGAATCCAAGGATCTCAACAGTGAAATGTTTTCCTCTCCAATAGCTCCATTAAGATCTACTCGGAGATCAACCAAGAACTTCAAGCCACCAGGATGTGCATTCAATCGCTCAAACAATGTTATATATAACGGCTTTAGAGCAAGGTTGCACGAAACAGGGAAACAGGTACGAGTTTCCGAAACAGGAAGCGATATGAAACGTGACCTCCCCAAATTTTGGAAATGGGGAAGCATATATATATATATACTATATTATATATATATATATATATATATATATATATATATATTATATATATGTGACATTTAAGAAATATGTGCAATCATAAAGCATATATGATACATTCGAATTTATTACATTATGATAAAATTGTCAATTGTCAATGCATAAACTATAAGTCTCTAAATTTACATCTCATTTACTCATGAATGATCACATAATGAAAATATAAATATCCAAAATCAGCCACGAGAAATTTCTAATTTCTTGTCTCGTGCTTGATTGGGAGTCTCTTCCTACATAGTCGAACGACCTTAGTGCACTTGATTAAATACAAGTTTCATACCCTAGTACTCTACATGCTCTTGATTATTGGGAGTCTCCCCTGCATAGAGGGCTTGGTTCTCTTGATTAAATACAAGTTACATACCCCAGTACATGATAAAATCCAATGGAAACATTGCAATCACCCCAATCCTGAAATCCTGAAAAATTGATAAGTCTAATGGATTTTGAGTGAGATCTAAAATTCTACTTTCTCCACATGAAATATAATGAGGGCGAAACCACTCTCAAACATCCTGAGTCATTTCATGGTAATGTTAAAAATTTAAGTAAAAGGATGAAAATGAAAAATAAAGGAGAATATCACTTTTACTTTAAGAATTTAAGATTACCATGAACTGCACATGCCTCAAACTTCCTGATGATCTGCATATCAACACTAGGGGCAAAAGTTCACATTTATAACTTTAGACAGGCATCTAGAAGCAACTAGAAAGAATTATAAAAACCTAATAATAAATTAGAAAACAAATAAAAATAAATAAAAAAAAAACAAGTTACAAGCTGAAACGCACGTTGTACGGCCGTGAAATGTGTTTCCCACCGTACTGGCCACATTTCTGCATCGTGAAATGTGCCAGTACGGCCGGAAACGCATTTTGCAGCCATACCACACGCTTTTCAAGGTTTCGCTTCCGTTTCCGTACGGAAACGGCCTCCTATCCTACGTTTCCTGCAACTTAGGGCAAGAATAATGAGTTTTCTCAACTCGTGGGCATATAAATTTATAGTGTATTTCGTCCTCTTCCAAGCAAGGATAATGACCACGCTTGAGAACTCAACCAGCAAACTCAATAAGGAGACTTGTCCCTCAGATTTGTGTACTCGGCCTTGACAAATTCTTCAGTATTCAACCATAAAAATCTTGGAACTCAACCTTCATGGAAATAGAATGAACTCAACCCTTGGAGACTATGTATCCCTACAACCACATCAAATTACTAGACTAGAATCCTCCTACAAGCAATTATGATCAGCTGCTAAAGATTCTCTACAATGAACACAATGGAAGATCTGACGTAATCTTCCCCAAAAGCTAACTAGGGTGGCACTCGAAATCCACCGAAATCAGTTTAGAGTTTTGCTTGAAAATCTTGAAACTCACTTGAGTTTCTTTTCTATGTCAAGGAGATAAATAGGAATAGAATGATTTGCAATTGAGTTACTCCTCCTATAATTCTTCATGGAGACTCCCTCTAGCTTCTAGATTCTCCTTTTTTCCTATTATTTTATTGGTGGGGGCCATTTTCCACTAGGAGACTTTTTGCTGCCATTTTCCATTAAAATAATAATTTTCGCTTTTCTCCCACAAAATAATATTTTCCCCTTTTTATTTAATATTACAAAAAAATGACAAAACTCCTTAGTGATTTTTTCATTCACAAAATTGGGGACATTACAGTCCTCCCCACCAAAAATTGCTTGCCTTCAAGCAATGTCCATATGTTGCTGCTCCACAAGCTGGCCTAGCTAATGCTAGGGTCCTAAATGTGCCACTGAACCACTCTTCATTGATGTGTAAATCCTATGACACCAAGGTCCCAAACCATCCTAATCCAAGTGAAGTCCCCTTCGCTCCACTCGCCATCCAACCAAATAGTCACTAGAAGCCCCCTGCATATTGTTAGTAAGTGGAGCACCTCGGTAAGGTGAAATCCTAATCAACTCATCAAGAAGCTGCCCTACTACGTAATTAGTCTCATGCACTTCAAGAGTAGACTCCTAAAGATATAGTCCAACCCCTATGGAGATGAATCCTTGCCCGCATGTGCTCCCCCTAATCTCTCCTTGTTGAACATCCAACAATACTGGCGAAGTTCCCCATGTCATCAATGAATCACTAAAACCCAATGGTAGATTTGCCTGATCTCCTCCTCCAGAAAACAACTCGTCCCTAAGGGTAGTTGAATTACCTGGCCCAGTAATGTTGAGGCCGCAAGCTAATCTCAAGAGGATACCACCATGCTGATGTTGTGCTACTTGTTGCCTGAGCAACGATAATGAGTTTTTCTCTTTTCGTTCTTATTTATTTGTAACATACTTCAACCCCGACGTTCGTGAATCATGCTCCTCCTCCAACTTGATAAACATAAGCTCCTGGTGGTTAGGGACTATAATTGATCACCCATCATGCTCGTACCGTATCCTCCTCTCCTGGAATCTAATGACGAAATTATTAATAAAGGTCAAGTTCATCCTTCCCAAGCATCTCCATGATGTCAATGCCTACCCATCCAAAGCTAATCCCGATCCTCAACAACAATAGGAAAAATCTTCTTAGCCATACAATGGAGGTCTCAGCGAACCCCCATGAGTCAAACCCAAAGTGAACTAGATCACCCTCTGCCATGATCCTGCTCATCAAAAAATGGAGTGACTTATCAGCTAACTGAATCCTTGGATCCCATAGCCAAATCTGTTGTGGCATAGTCCTGCCAACTACTGGAATCCACCTACGCCACGTCTCTGGTCCCTGCATGCAATCCATGTATAGAATCCATATATCATGAATCAATATGGTGCATGCAAAACTGCCCTATGCCTAACATACCACACAGTGAGATCTGCGATCCTATCTCTTAAAAGGCGCACCCCAAAACTGCCTGGAATCTAAACATCCACCTTCAAGAAGGGTCCGCCACCTGCTGTATATGCTCCTGTGACACCTCAAAATGTCTCACCCAAAATGTGTCATGCATCTCCCTAAGTGTGAGCTCAAGGGTGGAGCATGTGCTACCTCTATAGCAAGTTGGGCCAAACCCAAGCCTGTATTTTCCAACTCACACCCTAGCCATATGACACTGTTGGGAATTCTCTTTCCTGGCACACTCAGACCCATCCAATTGTCTCAGGTGAGTTCCCCACACCCTGTTGTTCATGCTAAGAGTGTCAAGGGACACTAGCCACATCCTCTAAGATTGTGAGCAATATGAAGTAGAAATAGGCATGTGAGTCCCATGGGATATGACCAAGAGATGCTCACTCGTGCCCTCATCGATCCTAGGTAAGGCGACCCCAATGGTATGCTTGTTGTCCCCGTTAGGAGATCTCTTCAAGGGTGATGCTCCAACAACTTGTTGTGCACCGTCATACTTTGTTGCACACAAACATGCACCCTTGCACTCCTCTACATAATATTGAATTGCATGGCACAACTCAGTGCAATAATACTGAACTACATGGCACAACTCTGTGCACTGGTAGACACCAACACCCACTACTGTATCACCCAATATCATCTTGTATCCCACTTGTGCCAATGCATTCACCACTCTGCTAGTGAACCCACCATGATGTGAGCTACACCTCCTCATTTTCCCTTGTAGTCCTGAGAAACCTAACTCCACACATGCTAATGGGAATAACATTATTGTGTCGATCCTCACTAACTCCTGTGTCCAATACACTAATGAGTGAGCATCATCTCCATACAATGCCTTGTCTAGTGACCTGTCGATCCCACCTCCTCCTACCAACTCTTGCAAGAGTATGTTAATCATCCTACAACCCCACACACCACCAATATGCCTAGACATCTCACAAAGTTGCCCGCCCCCCATTCAATCCAACCTGCCACTAGCGTTGTTTGGGCATCTGATGAAGACCTAAAACTGTGTGTGTGATCAGCCACCAAATCCACTACACCTCTAACGCCATCACTAACGAAGTCCATGATGTGATAGGGAAACCCACCTAGATCCCAACAATAGTGTGGTCCTTGAGCCCCCTAGTAACCCAGGGCCTTTGCTGAATTGCAACCATGGATGTATCCAAACGCTTAGCCTGCTCCATATGGTACTAGCTCAATACCTGTTGCCATCCAATCCCAAAGAAGGGATTGAATGCACAATCTCCTGCGTACAAAAAAAGTCCTCCATGTCGATGTTGTGCCATACTCAGCTCATGTCACTCAATCTTACTGACCTAGTCATCCCCTATGGTTTGTCTAGATAACTCCGCCTCTTTATATCCAACACATAGAGATGGGATAATAATATTGTAGGCCCTGTCAGCGTGCCTATGAAGCGAACTGTGCTAAAATCCCAACATGTGCTCTCTTTGTTGCCCCCCATCAATGGTTGGCCCCAAAAATGGCTGCTCATCCTTGTCCACCATCGGCTCAACTTGAACCTCTAACTGCTCCTCCATAGACAACCCATCATGCAAAACATCCTCACCATTCAACTAAAGGCACTGTTTTAAAATTTGGCTAAACCGAATCCAAAACGGCCAAGTCAGACCATGTCAAAGCCTGGTTGGATCGGTTCAATGGCCAGCTCAGTTCGGTTGGTCGGGTTGCTACCGAGCCGGCCGAGTCGGTTACCGACTCGGCCGATTCAGTGGTCGCAGCCAAAAAGTTGCAATTTTTTTTCTATTTGATTTTTTGGGACCCCAAAGCCCATTCTTATATGCCTTTGGGTTCTTTGGGGTCCATTTCCCTCTCCCAAACCCTATAAAACCTACCTAACGCCTCTCATTTCCTCACAACCATCTCATCGCATTTGAGTGAGAATTTGTGAGGAGTTTGTAAAGAATTGTGGAGTTTGTTTTTGCAGTAGCAGTGAGGAGTCTTGGGCAAGCATTGAAGCAAGAGTGAGGAGCTTCTTGGGCATCCATTGGAGCAGCATTGAGGAGTAGGTTTGTTGGAGCAACTTTGAGGAGGCAGTTTGTGCCTAGAGGTATTTTTTTTTCACTTCTAAAAAATTGTTTTTTCTTATTTATTTTTTTGTGCAAATCTGGAAATTGAAAAGAGTGTTTTTTGTGAAAGAAATAAACATTGAAGCAATTCTAAATTTTTTGTTTTCATTTTCAGAATTTTTCCTTTCATTTCCAAATCAAAGAATAGCTCCTAGAGTGAAAGATGTTGCTTGGGCATATGCTGATATGGTTGATAGTTAAATGCATTGCAAATTTTGCCATAGAAAAATTAAGGATGGTCCTGGGGGCATTAATTGGCTGAAACAACACTTGGCAGGGATTAGAGGCCAAATTACTCCATGTGAATCACCACAATTTGGGGAGATTAGAAAGGATTTGTTAAATAGCTTTGAGAAGTTTCAAGAAGAAAAAGCTAGGCAAAAAGAAATAAAGGCTAAAATTGGGAGGAAAAGGGGTATACAAAAAATTGTTGTCGGGAAGCCGAAGTAAGTGTGAGTTTGTGGAAGTCTAAGGAGAAAGGAAAAATTGAAATTTTGGTGCCTCTCTCTCTGTTTCGTGCCCTAGATTTGGAGATCTAAGTCTTCCAAGTTTCACTGTTGTCGGAAGATGCCAGTTGTCGGAAGTTGTTGCCTAGTCAAAGTTGCTGGAAAAGGGGTCGAAATTCTAGGCGGCTGACTTGGTGTGGAGGGAAGCTTTGGTCTTGGTCTAGGGTAAAGAGTCTCAAAGAATATTATTGAAAGGAAGAGTTTCTTGACTGAATTTTCCCCTCGAGGGGGGTTTTTCCCTGGCATAGTGCCTACATCTGGTGTCTATTGTTTTATGTGTTGTTGCTTTGGTAATTGCTTAATGAACTAAAAGAAAGAAGATATAAAGAATCGTAATAACAAGAAAACATCACACATAAAAGCCCTAGATCATCCAAAGAAGTTACCTTCAATTAAAGCATTCTTGGGAAACCTACAATCTTCAAAGGAAAGAAGACCTGAGGAACCCATCATCCACACAATCAAGGAAAGACCCTACATTTGAAGTATCTCGGGAAGGCTACCACACTCTACACTATCAATCCAAGGAAGCAAGAAGAAGCATTGTCATCGTCATCAAGGAATCCAGGTGATCTCCCTCTATTTGAGCCAAGGATCACTTTTGGAGGAAGACATCTTCTATCATTAAAATCAAGAAGGTGTCAAGTTGAAGATATTGTCATCAAGAAGCATCTTCACTGAATAAGTACCTTTATATTTATGACTAAATCTATTATCAAAATGACCTCATTTTGCAAGAAAGCAACAAATTGGTTCTATCATCAAACTTTCTTTCATGGAAGAAGAGTCAGATTTGATCCTCATAGAAAATGATGTCGTTGAACATGTTAAGGGTTCAATCACTAAGCCTCCAAAGGAAGAAGGTCAAGTCCTAGACAAGTGTACAAAAGGAGAAATTATGGCTCAAAGGATCCTTATAGAATCCATCAAGGATCCCATTATACCATATGTTGCAAAATTGGAGACATCAAAAGAAACATATGAGAAGCTAATAGCACTGTTCTCAGTAAGTACTGCTGAAGAAGTGATATCTTTGAGAAAAGAGCTTTACAAAATGAAGATCTCAAAGGAAGATGGAATAGCCTCATACTTTATGAGGGTATCAAAAATAAGAGATGGGAGAAATAATGTCTGATAAAGAAATGACCACCGTGGTGCTCAATGCACTACTAAAGGAATGGGGCAACTTTGCATCAAGCATCTATGGAAAGAAGGAAGTTTCCCCATTCAGTAAAATTTGGTCATTGTGTAAGATTGATGAAACTAAGTTGAAGGTAAAAAGCAATGTAGGATCAAATGAACAAGTTCAAGCATTTGTTGCCATGGCTAAGAGAAAAGGAAAATTTGGAAAATTTGTTCCTCAGAAAACGGAGAAGAAGGATATGTCGAAAATCCAATGCTATGGTTGTCAGGAATATGGGCATTACAAGAGAGATTGTCTGAAATTCAAGAGGGACAACAAGAGGAAAGAAAGAAATGAAGCCCATATCACCGAAGAAGTGGAAGAATCTAATGAAAAGAAATATAAAGGGATAGATCTGTTGAAGAAAGTGTAACTAGGTTAAGTCTTCATAAATGTACTTTTGATATTTGTATTTATTCAAGAAAAGAAATATTATTTTTGTTATATTTATCAACAAGTTTCTTGCTCATTGAAGTAGGTCAAGCACATATTTAAGTGCTTCTAGGAAATCAAACAATCATTGTATTTATTGAAGACCCTTAAGGGCATGTTACACTATGTATAAACTTGTATAAGAGTCAAAGGAAATATCTCCAAGCAAAGTCAAGTCCTCTCCATGCAACGACATCCTCCTAGCAGCAAAAATCATGAAGAAACACCAAGTCGGCCTATAGCCAACAAGTCAGCCTAAAGAAGGGATAATCCTCTATATATAGAGGTTGTCCACTCCCTCATAATGACCAATACTCACCTCTGAAATCAGCGAGCAAGAGAAGTCAAGGAAAATTGAAGAAGGACGAATTTTAAGGGGTCTCCAAGTGCAGTGAAGAAAGAAGGAAGAAAAGCGAAGTTTTGGGACTGTTTCTAGGAAAAAGTACAGTCACACGTGCGAGAAAAAGGAGGGCAGTCTGCAGTCATATCAGTCGCAAAATCACAGGCATATATTCATCTTGGTTTGGGCTTGAAACTTAGGCCTACATGGCCTCCCACTAGAGCGAAGAAGAGACTCTCTCATACGAAGGAGAAAGGAACCAAATACAATACTAAACCTCCCACAAGTGCAAGAATTTAGGGCTGCACAACTGTCATATCAAGTTTGTACCTACACATTGAAAAAGGAGCTCGGTTGGTCAAGAAGAAGGAAGAAATCATCATTAGTGAAGGGCTTCACTAGAGATCGAGGATAAGTGTCTCTTCTAGGGTAAGTACAACAAGGACTACCAACAATTGTAATAAGAGCAAAGTTTCAGAAGAAGGAGAACGAAGTGTCAGAAGAAGGAGGACTAAGTGTCGGGGAACAAAGTGCAAGAATGAGGAAGGACTTGACTTGTGCTTGGAGGATATTCTAGTCAAGGGTCTAGGGTTTGGCATTGATCAATAAGATAAATTTATGAAAGGGTTTTCCTCTCTAGGAGAGAGAGGTTTTGGCCCTGGCAGAGAGCCAATATCTTGTGTTCTTGTTTCTTATGTTTTAACAACAGTTTGATGAAGTAAACACACACACTAATAAGAAGAAGAAGATCAAGCTAAGATAAATTGTAAAAGTGCTTCACAAATTGTTATCAAGTTTAGAAGAATCGTATTATACATAACTTCCCTTGATTCTTCAACAAGATCTTCATTATTAGGGTTTCTCCAATCCATAGCTAGGAGAAGTAGGAGGGGAAAAGACCTCCACCATGGCAGTCAAGATGAGAAGCATTACGACGAGATGCATCTTAGTAGAATATGGCATCATACTAAAAACATAATGTTGAAACAAGAGCTCATGACATCATTAGATAAGCTTGAAACAATAGTTGAAGTAGAAGTCTAAATGGATATAACAGTCATCAAATAAATAAAGTAGCTCTTGGTAACCTCATCTAGTACATATGGTTGAAAGAAATTCATTTAGCATAATGGAAGAAGTTCATCATACATCATCATCATGAGAAAGGAGCATTCACAGGATAAGGATAATGAAGATCCTCCATTGAAATCTTCATTAGAAGGTTCACCTCTACTTCGAAGAAGCAAGTGTCTCACTGATCATTCCACCCTGTGTGGGATACATTGTTTAGAAGGATGATGGTATGATGACAAAGGAGTGCAGCTAGTCAAGATAATTGAAATACTCTCAATCAAGGAAAGGAAGTTGCTGAAGGAGTCTAGATGACCAAAAGGAGAAAAGAGGTATGTATATATTTGATAAATTAAGTAATGTCATCAAATAGTTGCTGACAGTATGGTTAAATGCCAGTGTTCCACGAGGATGTGTCCCCCAAGGTCGGGTGCGCGCACCCCACACACCTGGGATGGGGGGACTCTTAGAGGTGCGTTTCCCCACGCACCCCTTTTGGGGAGACTTGGGGAGATGTAAGGGGGTTCGTTTCCCCTGTGTGGAAGACTTGACTCCCCAAAAGGGGTGCCTCTGGGCATCCCCCTGAAAAATGGGTGCTTTTAAAAAAACACAAGTTACAAGCTGAAATGTGCGTCGTATGGCCGTGAAACGCGTTTCCGGTCGTACTGGCCACATTTCTACATCGTGAAATGTGCCAGTATGGCCGGAAACGCATTTCACAGCTGTACCACACGCATTTCAGGGGTTTTTTTTTTTTTTTTTTTTGTTTCCGTACGGAAACGACCTCCTACCCTACGTTTCCTGCAACTTAGCTTTAGAGCATGTTGTGGATTTTCCTTCATCCTATAGAAAGCTGACACACACCCTTCCTCATCCAAGTGAGACTGTTGAGCATGATCATCACTTTGCAATCTGAGATATTGCTGGATAAGTTCTCGAATGTGAACCCTGTTAACACCAAACTGGGTAGCAAGTGCAATGGGGGCTTTCCAACAATTTTCTGATCCAAGTGTTTGGTAACCCTATGAAAATTTAGTGAGAGTCAGATCAACAGTATCTGTCTTTTTCATGTGAATTTCTCCATGCATTAACTTTTGCACAGTTTCTAGCATCCTTTAGTTCTACTTTTCTTGCAAACCCACTTCCCATGAACCAGAGTAAGTGGAGGATTTGTGTTTCTATGGTTTGAAGTTTTGACTTGTGTGCATGATGCTTGGAGATGAGCTTGGTATTCAGAGTCATTCAATTTGTTTATTCGCCAATTCTATAATAATTTACCTTCCTGCATCATAAGAACCTCCACATGACTGTCAAATTTGAAGATATTATGGATGCTGAGACTGACGTGCTAGTTGCATTGGCATATAACTTCTGCAATAATCTCGCTCTCTCAATAGCATAGTTTGAAACTGAGTGAAGGAGGCACCAATTGTAGGATCAGTTCCCTGTCTGGCATCAACTGCATCTACAAAAAACTGATTTGGATGGACCAATCTTTGTACAGATTCATGGATATCTCTTTCAATCAAAGCAGAGAAATGAGCTCGCCATATGTTGAGATAAGGATTAGCAGCACGACAGACATCTATGACCTCAAATGCTATGTTATATTCTTCTCTATCACAATACAACTATAAAACTAGACACTGGCATCTCCTAGCTTCCTCGGGATCATTAAATACATGAACTATTGCACTGGTTGATTTTTGAGTCAATTATTCATTTGGCCATATCTTCTGATCCAGAAGCCGGTTTTGGGAGTGTGATATACCGTTGGAAATATTTTTCCGAGCTACTTTTGATGGACACACTTATGACATGTTTTGCACTGATTATCATGTGCAAAACTTCTAACAAAGCCAGACATAGTAATAGCCCATCTTAATCACCGGTGACAGCCTGCGAAGACTCGAACTAACATTGGCCTTATTGGGGATGAAAGCTCCTTGGAGGTGTCAAGAACACCATAGACCAAGTGCCTCATCCATTGGGAAATACGGTCACAAACAGCTGTAAACCAAAAACAACTCATACCAATCCAAAAACATATACATACTGCAATTTGTACATAAACAAATACCATAAATTAAAATGCTCCCTTGGGCAACTTATTTATTTACAAACCTACCCTACTCTGATACAAAATTGATAGACCAAGTAATGCTATAATGCCAGACTAAACAATCAAGCAGTTGTGGCAACGATGATGCTAGGGAGTGCTTGAACCAGGACACAATTGGAAATGCTGACAACCATACATGCACACAGTGCTTCTGGCTGTGTAAAAGACAATCTGGTTTGTCATTCAAACTGAAAAAAATATTCCATAGATGCAACAACAAGATCATAGAAACTAGACCATGTCTGCTGCCCTAACTTCTCAACATATACTTCCAGCTACAAACTGTCAATGCAAACATCCATGGGCAGCCCTATTGTTTCTTGTTTGGAAGGAGGGAGAGTTTCCAAGAACCTTTTGGGATCTCAAAAATCATATGATTGGATCTGATCATTTAAATACTTAATCTCCTTCTCAATTTTTTCAAAAACTAACTCAAAGAAACCAATTTTACCTTTAGGAGGAAACTTCGGAGATCTCAAACATTGAAGCATGGTAATGAAAAATACCTCATCTATTACAATATCCACTAACTGATCTCTAACTTCTTTTAAAACTTCACAAAACACATGGTTTTCCACATACCCTACCATCATCTTATTTTAGTACATGAGCGGATCAGTGAGCACTGGAATCTCTAGATTGAGTTGGAGTCACCAAGTGAATGTTTAAGCCTTCATATGTCTGATCATTGTCTATCATCAACAACCAGAACTGCAACTTGATCATTTTTTTCTCGGAGAAGATCTATCACCTCATTCCCCGGCAATGGCGCCAATATGTTAGCACTCAGGATTGAACCTCAAGGCTGAGAAGAGGCAATCTCGAGGTAACCATAGACCAAGCTTTCGATCTGGCATCTAGCCTACCAAACTAGAGAGGGCTCTCTCTTTTCCAACTGAGGGTGGCTGAAATAAATGAATCTTAGGATAGCTATGAAGAATGAGGATTTAGTTGAAAATTGTGGGTTGAAAATAGCAAGAGAAGGGACCATTGGGCTATGGAATCGAGGCTAGTTTATGCCAGAAAACTTGGGGCAAAGTAAGTACAATGTTCATCCAGGCAAAGATATAATGAGAGAAGAATAGAGGAAAAAGCTCACTGCCCTGCAGGCATCAATCAGGGATGAATCTCTAGCGGCAACTTTAAAAGAAAGAGAAACACAAGGTTACTCAATAGAGCATCTAACGAAGGATGGATTGTGCAAAGATAACCACTACATTTAACAACATAATAATTGTGAAAGGAGCATCATGTGTGGATGGATTCCTAACACTTCCCTTAGATAATGTTATAACAAGAATTAGCAGAAAAAACAAAGTATGTAAGTGAATTTACGAAAAAAACATTATGGACATTAAACACTGTGATGGATCACAAATCTAAAGGGAAGAAATCGCTCCATTAAAATAATATTAAGGAAAATCTTTACAAAGTCCAAACCAATCTCACTCTGCTGCAAAATCGAACCCTTACATCTTCAAAAGTCACCCTATATATACCCTATTACATAATAACTGTGATTTCCTAAACATAGGAATCAAAATAGTTAAAATAGAAAAAACAAAACCACTAAATATGTTTTTATGCAGTCAAATAAAATAAATCAAACTTATAACTAAGGAATTAAATCACATCAAAACAGAACAATAGGTTTGTTGCCACAAGTCGAATTGTTGAAGGTGTCATCACTAGAAATTTGGGATTTTTTGAGATACTAATTGATCATCTTCCACCTGCATCCTATAGATGCCTTGGATTCCTGAAATATTTGCCATTTGCTAGTTGAATTTTTTGAATACTGCCACCTCTCCTTCAAAAACTTAATGTTACTGATTTCATGGATAAAATACTTGCCACCGGTTCCTAGAAAGATTCAAATAATGCCACATCTAGTTATGATTCTTCATCACTGTCATTCCCGGAAAAATGATGACACTTTGGAAATAACTTTTTCTTTCTTGGAGGCAGCACCTGAAGAAGTCTTGGAAGGAGCAGCCTTGGTTGCAAAGCCAAACTTTAATGTCTTTCGCTGATCCTACACTGCAAGAGATGTTGCAGTTCTTACTATGCCAGGGGCTAGGATAGAACGAGAGTCCTCTTGTTGCTGTTGTGACCTTTGGGCATCTTCAATCTGAACAAATTTAACAATTTCCCTTTCCATCACATATTCTGCAATAGCCTGAGTTAACTGCTTGTGTACAGATGCCTACTCCAAATTGCCAGTATCTAGATTTTCAATCGATCTATGATTGATAGGCAAATGGAAATCTTCACCTAGATCCTCAATTGCAGGTTTCGTGTAGCCAAAAGCACTAACAAGGACCAATAGCACAGAAATTCCAAACCATAAAAGGACCAAGGCAAACATACTCCCAACAGGAACTACACCAGATGATTTCTCACCCTATATTAGTGCATTGAGTATATAAAAAAAATGCAAAAGGCAATGCCTAGAAATGAGAATGTTGTCTTCAGTGTGTTCTTCCTCCATTTTATGCCCATAATATATAGACATGACGAAGCATACACAAACCCATCAAACAAACCCATAAACACACGAGCCTCTAGAACTTGAACTTCTTTCATTAAACGCCCAGCTAGTTTTCGAGAACAATCTCGTCAGAGGCAGCAAAGAATGCAAGGATGTGAGAGATGAAGTGCTTTCTTATCACCAACCAACGCCTCCCAATTCTAGATGTCCTTCATTGATGTGTACCTAAGGATGGCCCTACGCGTAGCACTAAAGGGCTACGCGCAGTGCCCCTAGACTCTCTGTATCAGTTGATCATTCCAAAAAAAAATAAAAAAATCCTTTGGGAAGATGCCCACACGGGCTCTAATATTATTTCCTTTTGTGCTCAGTGCGGACGATTTTTTACCACTAAAATTCCCCAACTAGTATGCGCTCAATTCATGTCGATCACCATCATGTTTCTCGATGAGTCCAAGGGCGCAACATACATAGATGACCACACTTTTCTAAATGGGATTTATCCCACATGCGAGTAGCAAAATAAAACATAGTTATTTATAATACTTACCACTCACAACATATTTCGACGCATTGTGCACATTATACACCTCCTTATATTGGCTTGGCTTGATGTTTGACTTGTGTATTGTGGCTGCATAGTGCATGGAATTTGGAGCTGAGCTGGGCCTTCGGGCTCTCATTTTAAAATTAAATTTGTAATTTTTGATGCAGGGCACATGGAATTTGGATCTGAGCTTGACCTTCAACAATACTTCCATGGGACCAATACTCTTATTAGTTTCCATAGTTGCTTCAATAATTGCCTTCTCCTCTTCTGGAGAAGTAAAATCTCTCTAAGTGTAGAAGCCAAAGCTTCCTCATGATCTGTACCACTTTTGGAAGAAGATTGAGCAAACGCTGATTCAGATGCTAGTTTCGATAAGAGCCACTGCATGAAGCTTGGGATAGGGCTAGTTGTGGTAAACATTTTTAACATGTGGCATCTCTTGTCGAACTAGCTCAATGACACGTTTGATTAAAAACTTTTGGAGATTGATTTCCAGCTAGACCATGTTGGTATGGTAGGATGCAGATACCCAAAGCAGCGATGGCCTGCTCCCAATCTCCGTTTCAAATCATGGAGGTTGCTAATAGGATGTACAACTTCATATGCCATAATATTCTCCAGCAAAGATGCAGGATCATCCCAGGTAATGCAATGGAGTTCGAGGACAACTGGACTCAACCACGTTGCCAGCTTTTCCTTTAAATCTGAATCCAAGGATGTCTGTAATTTTTCCTCTCCAATAGCTCCATTAAGATCTACTCAGAGATCGACCAAGAACTTCAAGCCACCAGGATGTGCATTCAATCGCTCAGATAATGTTATATATAATGGATTTAGAGCATGTCGCAGATTTTCCTCTGTCCTATATAAAGCTAACACACACCCTTCCTCCTCCAAGTGAGACTGCTGAGCATGATCATCACTTTGCAATCTGAGATATTGTTGGATAAGTTCTCGAATGTGAACCCTGTTAACACCAAACTGGGTAGCAAATGCAATGAGGGCTTTCCAAAAATTTTCTGATCCAAGTGTTTGGTAACCTTGTGAAAATTTAGCGAGAGTCAGATCAATAATATCTGTCTTTTTCATGTGAATTTCTGCATGCATTAACTTTTGCACAGTTTCTAGCATCATTTAGTTCTACTTTTCTTGCAAATCCACTTCCCAAGAACCAGAGTAAGTGGAGGATTTGTGCTTCTATGGTTTGATGTTTAGACTTGTGTGCATGAAGCTTGGAGCTGAGCTTGGTCTTCAGAGTCATTCAATTTGTTTATTTGCTAATTCTGTAGTAATTTACCTTCCTACATCATAAGAACCTCCACATGACTATCTAGTTTGAATATATTGTGGATGCTGAGACTGAGGTGCTAGTTGCATTGGCATAGAACTTCTGCAATAATCTCGTTCTTTCAATAGCATAGTTTTAAATCGAGTGAAGGAGGCACCAATTATAGGATCAATTCCCTGTCTAGCATCTGCATCTGCAAAAAACTGATATGGACGGACCAACCTCTGCATAGATTCATGGATATCTCTTTCAATCAAAGCAGAGAAACGAGCTCGCCATATGTTGAGATAAGGATTAGCAGCACGGTAGACATCTATGACCTCAAATGCTATGTCATCTCCTTCTTTATCACAATGCAGCCACAAAACCAACAATTGGCATCTCCTAGCTTCCTCGGGATCATTAAATACATGAATTGCTGCACTGGTTGATTTTTGAGTCAATTATTCATTTGGTCAAATTTTCTGATCCAGAAGCTGATTTTGAGAGTGTGATATACCGTTGGAAATTTTTTTTCTGAGATGCTTCTAATCAACACACTTATGACATGTTTTGCACTGAAGATCATGTTTAAAACATCTAACAAAACCAAACATAGTAAGAGCCCATCTTGATCACTGGTGACAACCTGCGAAGGTTGGAACTAACAAATATAAAAGGAAGGACTAGCTGTTTCTTCGTGGACGTAGCCCAAATTGGGTGAACCACGCATATCTGTGTCTCTCTTGTTTTATGCATTTTCTGTGTTTATATTTCTGAAATATATTTTATGTGTTTCATTGCTCTGTAATATATAATTTTCTAACACTGGTTTGGGGCTTGTTGAGGCCAAGTTCTGCTGATAAGAAGGCTGAGCTCAAGGATCATTTATGGATGAAAGTTCTATTTCTAAAAAGGCCATGTTTTGGAAATCGAGTGTTCATGTGAAGGACAAAGGAGTAGATTTTAGGAGGGAAAACTTCCTTTGACTAATATTGACTCTTGTACAAGCTTTGGTGCTAATAAAACATGGGGTTGGTGTTGATAAACCAGGGAATTGGTGATGATAAACTAGTGAGTTTATGCTTCCTTTCAGTTGGTGTTGATAAAAATTAAATGTACTCGTTATATATATTAAGAAAAACATTCCATGGTTTTCTCTCGCTTTGGGCTTCCATGTAAAAATATCTATGTTCAGTATATTTTTGTACTTTTCTCTATATATGTGGATGCATTTAAAAGCTTTTGAAGTTAAAAATTGTTAATATTGATTATCATCCCCCCCCCCCCCCCCCCCATTATTGTTGAATATTCCAACATATTCTTGTGGAAATCTTGTAATTTTATTACTTGTGTTATATATTTTGCATGCTGTATTATGAAAATTAGGGTTTCTTCATGTGCCATGGTTAAAATTGCTATATTTATCTAGAAATATTCATTCTCTATACCATGCGAAATTTCTTCCCATGAATCCTTTAAGAGAATTCCAAGTTGTGCATCTCTTAAATTTAAAATCTTCCTATTACAGAAGTTGTTAAGGTTTGTAAGAAGAGGCTCTATCCCTCTCACCCTCTTACTCAAGGTCATATCCATTAAATTAGCCCTACATAGCTCCATTTCCCATTTAGTTCAACACACTAATGTAGGTGGTGGTGATCAATCTCTCTACTTTAACTATTTCTCTCTCTTCTCTTTAAAATTCTAGATACCTAGGGTTGGGGTTGGGATTTCTTTGAAATATTGCTAAAAAGTAATTTTACTTGATGTGTTATTTCCTTCTAAATAGGATTCACATTCAATAAATGTCAAAAAGAAAAAACTAGCATCTAGTACATCATTAAACCTTATTTTGAAGTCTGAAGTCATCATTATATTGTTGTTTTATTCAAGTTTTAGCCATAAAAACTCAATTGCAAACCCTAAACCTTGAATATTTGTCGACGGGTTGGAATGTTTCACCAACAACAAGGGGATCTCTCCAGTGTAGAATCCCAACTAGACTCTACATCGTTTGGTTTAGGAGTCCCATATGGTATGTAGGCCCGACTACCATCGTATTGCGTGTAATTCGCTTTGGATGAAACAAACAACAATCATTAGAGAACAAAATAAAATCTCTAATAAATGCAAATAGGTAACCTATGGAAATTAAACATGTGAGATGTTATGCGTATAATAATGAGTAAGTAGCAATGACATGAATCTTAAGAGAAGTAATGTTAGCGAAACCTCAAATGAAACTCATGCGTTCAATAGGAAATAGTTCATTGATCACAAATAAGTTCATAATCAACAACCTCATGAAAGCATGTAAAGGCACACAATCTCATACATGATATATGCTCAAATTAATGAAAAACTTCATAAACATAAACATAAAATAAGCTCAACACATACCATATGATCAACATAAGAGAAATACTACAATGATTGATAACACATGAGAGGATTGTACACCTAGGAATCAAAAGTTGAAATACTCATCACACCATCGCATTAAAAGTCCATGACATCCATAAGTGGAAGTGCAAAATCACCATTTGCATTCATAAAAGGTCCACTGGCTCTCCAATAATGTACACCAATTCAATAAAAAACTAAAAGTCCTCTACATTAGGTCACGAGGACTTATTTATAGAAAATGGATGCATCTACATCTGTGACTCTTGAGTGTCCCCATGACCTTTCATATTTCTCATGTGACTTTCTACTCTACTCTCTACCCTACTATTAACATATTACATGAGAGAAATAAAATACTCTCAATCTACTAATCTAGTGATAGAGATGTTTGGGAAATCCAAATGCAATTCTTGAACTAAATATGCCCCCCAAAGCTAGTACTCTATTGCAAGATTCGAAATCTAATGTTGTATCTCGTCTTCATGACTTTGCAAGCACTCTAATGCCTCTGGTACTAACGTAGGCTTCTTACCTTTTACTTGATTTGACAAAGTAAAAATTTTAGTGTATAATCTCATGGGTTCAACCACGAACTGAGTGATTGTCTCCTTTGTAACCTCTAGGTCATCCTTTATAGCTGTTTGCTTGACGAGTTCCAGAATTGCTTGGATCTCTCTTGCTTTACTTCTTCCTTGGCCCTTATTTCTCCTAGTGTGCCAGTAGTGGGAATCTTATGCATTTCAACAAGAGATTCAAATGGGAAAAACAAGTGCTTGTATGATGTCATTAATGTATCCAAATCTCTTGTCAGTGTTTCAAGGGAAGCACATGCCATTGTCCTTTCTTCCCTTTCACTAATGTCTTAGATAGCCAAGTGGTTAATTGGTAGCAAATTACCTGCAAGAGAACTCTATCTATTACTATTATAGGGAGAGCTTGAGGTGGTCTATAGTCACTGAATTCTCGAATGTATGTTGCTTTCCTAATTAGGAACCAATATGGCACCTCAACGAGGGTATTTCAGGCTCTCTTAGACATGCATGGTGAATCATGGCCAGAGAGTGCTTAATATAAAGGGGAAATGAAAGATTTTGTAATTGTTTCATATAAACCTTTATAGCCTGGGTTCCAAAATATTTTGTGATAAATATGTACATGCTCTGGTATCTCTGGGGTCTGTTTCAGATTCCACCTCGAACCTACACTCCCCACAAACTGCTTCAAGAAGATAAGATGCCATATGAAATTCGGATGGTTGGACCTTCTTTGGATTCTTGGTTGTGTGAATGTTTGTCTTGAGTGCAGACGCAAGGATAATAGCCCAATTGAATATGGTCCCTTTAGTGGCCAATGTGTACATCAAAGGAAAACATGAACCTAGGAAAGTGTCGATACCTGCTCTCCCATATAACCTATTCATGATGGCTACCATTAGCTGCTACACTTTCTTGAGGTCTTTTGTCTTGTATATTAGGTCTTCTCTAACCCTAAACTTGGAGGGCCCCTACCACCACAATTTTAATATATCGTTGGTAGACTTGATGAAATTCAACAACCATCTAGTGTTAAATTCCTCTTCTCCTTCAATAAGCTTATAATAAGTTGTAATGTTGGTAGTTGTGAAGGATGCCAAGATTTCTCCATCATGCCTCCTGATTGCCCAATGATCCTCATTTGCATGTTGTAATATCTAGTCTATGATTTCGGCACATGGAAACACTGGTGGGTGGGTAGCTACTTTGCACAACAAATACCTTTTAATATTGATATATACCCTGAAATTTTCTTTGTCTTAAGGGATATCTTGGTTGGAAAATTCTGAGTAAGTGTTCCACTGAGTCAGCCTTGCCTTCTTTCTAATATTACAAACAGTTCCTCCATAGTTGAGAAACATCAAAGGGTTGTCTTAAACTCCTTCAATACTAATTTCCTCTTTGTCAGAACTCCTACTCGAACCTTCGCGACAACCCTTGATCACCGGTGGTGCCATCTCACTAGAGAAAGATGAGATGTTGATACAGTTTAGATTGATGTCACCTGGAATTTAAAAATGTGATCCCAAGACAAATATTTTAACATGAATAAAAATAAGCACTAGTCACAAACAAAATTATCACTACGACTCCCTAGTATAAAATGCAACGATGGTCACTAAGTCATAATTTTTCTTAGTAAGGCAGGTCACAAATTTTGGGTATAGAGCAGGTCACAATAATAGGATGGATCGCAAAGAGGCAACATGTTATAAGGTCACACTATAGACTAGGTCACACATCTCCTTGTATTTACCATTCGGGATTTGTGACAATGCGATTTAGTGGTGACAAAGGGTCGCAAGGTCGCATCGGAGGGAGAGGTCATTAAGGGAAAGTTCGCAAGTCCAAATTGGAGGATAGGTCACAAAATCACAAGAGAGAGTAGGTCGCACAAGATATTGACATCCTCAACTATGATACTGTGACTATGATTGTATGTTTAATGACATGGTTGGAAGTCTACGAGGTGCGATTTGCAACTTGGATGCAAGTCACCAAATCAGAAGGCATTATCGTCCAAAGAGGTTGCGATCTCCTACGAATTGTGATTGGTGATTTCAGGTAAGGTTGCGACCTTGGTGACATACACCAACCAACAAGGAACCATATTTTGGTGGGAATTAAACTACACTAGAGACTAGCCCTTAAATGATGCGATGATGGCTCCATCTCCAATGCCTCATTTTACCTGTGTAGATATGTTCCAAATAATGGTTGGATTAATTGAAATGAGTGGAGAAAAACCATGGTTAGTGGCTCTAATTTAAAAACTAAGAGGGTTTATTAGCATGAGAGGCTAGGTCGATAAAGAGTAGCCATGGCGAAGAGGATGAGTGTGAGCACAGATAGGGTGAGGGGGGATGCTAAGAGTGTTAAGGATAAGCAAGACTAATGTGAGGGGAAATAGACACGACGTAGGGTTTTGAAGCTCGAGCTAGGGAATACACAAGTTCACGCCACATAGGCACTAGACACATGTTCAATTGTGTGGAATAATAATGATTACAAGGAGGAGCGTTATTCACCAAGTAAGATTGCACTTCATCGTCAATCGTTGGAGTAGAGAGTTTGCTTGTTTGGTTATAAGAGGCAATGAAATGGTAGAGGAGGCAATGGTAATATATAGATCCTCCCACGTGTAAGGAAAGGGTAAAGGGAGGTTGCGAGAAAGATTGATCATGTCCGACTAGCCTAATCCTAACGTCGCAAGGTCACAACTTAATGAATAGTCACATAAGGGAAGTTGGCCTATGATGTGACCCAGTGACCTGGAGGGGTCGTAAGCATGGGAAATGTAGAATTGAGGTCACATGTTATTGGCTTAGGCAAGGTCAGAGGTGGGATATCGCAGAGGAAATGGTCGCATACGACCAACTTAAGGGAAGTCGCGAGGTCGCAAAGTAGACGGTGGTTGCACAAATCATAAATTAGAAACCTGCGACTTTGTGACCTACGAGGTTTAATGACGTGCGATACAAGGGTCACATGCATCTAATATGTTAAAGGTCGCAAGTTGCAACAGACACTAACATAAGTGATTGCGCCTAGGTTATAAAGTGTGACTTGACAACTTGAGTAATCAAGCCATACAGAAAGGTCACAAGTACAAACTTAGGGCTTACTTGAATTTTACCAATATGAATAGAGACCAAGAGGAGACCTGAGTTCAATATTTTTAAGGTAATTTTATTCTAATTTTAAAGAATACCTTGAACAAGTAAGGATACAGAGAAAACCCTAATAGACCATAGGCAAAGTGATTTAGCATGGGGGTCTCCAAAAATTGGAAGAGGGGAAAATTTTGGGGTTGTTGTAGCAGCTACAATAGTTGGCTACACACTAGTAGGACCTTGGAATCTTTGTTCGAACGCTTCTTGAAATGAAGTCTTACCCTTAGAAGTATTGTTCTAGACTTACGAGTCCCACTAATTTTAGTGTAAAACCCTTCGTTAAAGACAATAGATCCTTCATACTCTAATTGGCTTATTTTAACACCTCATCAATTAGAAAACAAGACAAATAACTTCAATAGGGGATACAAATAATAATGCATGACCTAAGGATGTTTGGACTAGGAGTGGGTCTTTGGTGTCTGTTCAGTACCCCAGTGGAGTCACTTCAAGAAATCACAGATGCCACTTCACTGCGAGCAGGCTTGTTTAGTACCCCGATGAAGTTGTTTACATCACCTCTACGCACAAGAAACCTTTCTCAATCCTTTACCCTTTATTTAACTATTTATTCATATGAGCACATTGGAATCATTTATTAGGCATTCATTGTGCTAAGGCGGATGAGGGATCTCAACTTATTTTATGGGCTAGATAGGTTGTTTCTTGTTTTATAGAGACTTTAATTATTTTTTATGAAAATAGTGTAATTTTCTTTTTCCTTGCTTGACCCACTAGGTCAAGTTATTAAAACACAATTTGAATACTAAAGGAAACTCAAGTGATGAAGATTTCATTAAAGATGGAGGGGTATTTTAAATGATCAGGGTTCCCCATGTAGTCTAGTCTGCATTTTCTCATGGCACTAAATTATAAGGTATTCAAGATCGAACCAGATGACAAAGAACAACAACTAGCCATTGATTGAACATCTATCCCAAATTCTCAATATGATAGGATGATTAATGATGTTCTATAACTCCTTATTCATATGCATATGCAAGACCTTTATTTATATACAAGAGGCCTTTATAGGGCAAAAAACTAACATGAGGGAAATGCATGCAACTAAAACATGAACAAAAAATAAAACATGAAGTGATAGGAAAATAAATATGTACAAGGGTGAAAGGGTCACCAAATGAGCTACTAAGTGAAGGAGAACTTGAGATCTTGGCCATTTATGGGAAGAGGTTTAGTCTTCCCGTCTAGGGTTTGGAGGTGATAGGTATGTTGGCCAAGTTTTTCTTTAACTTGAAAAGGTTCAATCCATAGGGCTTGAAATTTGGTATGCTTGCCTTTATCCTCATGGGCGTTATCTCAATTTAGGACAAGGTTGCTAAATTTAAACTCTTTTATTCCCACGGATTTCTTATTAGACCATCTCTTAATTCAACTTTGGTGTAAAGAAAATTTTTCCCGGGCTTTCTATCTTTCTTCCTCGAGTTTAAGAAAGGTGTTAATCCTACTATGCATAGTGGGACATGATCTACCTTGGGATTCTTGTGATAACTTCAAGGTGGGGAGGTGCAAGTTTGACGTTAGCACGACTTCCTTCCTGTATACCAGGAAGTAAGGAGAAGTACCAATAGATGGCTTGGTGATGGCACGATTAGCCTATTGGGCATTGCTCAAGACATTATGCCAATTCCTTTGTTGTGACAACAAAGTTTTCTTGATAATGCAGATTAGGTTTTTGTTGGTGGACTCAACTAAGCCATTTCCTTGGGGGTAGTGGTTAGGAAAATGTTTTTGTTGTAGTGGCTACAACCAACCTCCAAAATTTTGGCCTGCACCCAATTTCGAAGCCTCCCTTGAGAGTTTTGCTCGATGAATACACACCACGAGGTTCACTCCGTAAGCCCATGTAAGTCTTTGCATCCGCCTTGCTTAGGAATTTCATTCAAGTTCTACATGTTGGTGTCTAAGTCATGCTTGCAACCATGTTCTAGCTATGCTCAAAGTCTTTACTTCATGTGTGCTTGTTGTGTTTGCTATGAAGGCATCTGTTGCACTCACACATAGAATCACATTCACTGTCGCACAAGCGCTGTCACGGTCACTCAACGATCAATCACGAGTGTCGCGCTTGTCACTTGAACCTTCAGTCAGTCATGTTGAACATGTGTGTCTGGATGGTTTGAGTTGTCTCATCGTCGAGTCATGTGAGTGTGTGTTTGCATGATAACCTATGCATATTTCGACCATTCACACACTTAGTCACTTCTCTAAAGTTCTGACAACCGGACTCCCCTATGACAGCCGAACCATCACCTCGCCATCGACTTGATCGGCTGTCACCCAGAATAGCGCATAAGCATTAAGAAAGTCTTTCCAAGCTGCGATGATCGCAAGCAATTCAATTAGATCTCATGCTGGTCACCCGGATAGTCGAACCCAATAGCCACCCTAGGACTGAATCCCCTCCAAAATTGTGCAGAGGCTACTGACCTTGCCCACTCGGATGACTGAGGAAATTGTTCAGACAGGCCGGACAAACACCAAGTGCCCATCCCTATCTCCCTCAGAAAATTGGTAGTTTTCCCAGTCAGTCATCTCGACAATCGACCGACTGCTCATCCAAGAAATTGTGCAGTTTTCATGAGAAGGCTTTTTGCTGCCTAGAAGTCCGCTCAGTTTAGAAATTACATAGATGTGATCAGTAGGCCAGCCTCCCAACCTCAGTGTATTTTCCTCACTAGCAGTTCCTAGTAGAAGACTGCTAGTTCCTCCCAGGAATTGCACAGTTTCTACTGCCAGTGACCAAGCAGGCAACTTCTAGTTCCCTTTAGGAATTGCGTAGTTTTGGCTGCCAGTGACCCAGTAGCCAACTTCCAATTCCCTCTAGGAATTGCGTAGTTTTGGATGTCAAAATCCTGGCCAGTTCCTCCCAAAAACTGCGCAATCTCTGCCTACTGACCCTCCTTGCAGCCCGGCCTATTCCTCAAGAAAATTACACAAATATGGCCTTCTAGCCCCTACTCTCAGTTCATTCTGGAAACTGCACAGATCTTGCCTACCTTGCCTTCCTACAACCCAGACTGTCCCTCCCAGAAATTGCGCAATTTCTCCTTCCAGCTGAGCCAGACCTCGCAGACAGTCACTTTTGACTTGGATTGCCCATCTTCATCACTCAATGGCTCTTTCATAGTTTTCATCAGCAGTGCCTGGAGCCATCATCCCGCTTCACAACCTTGCTGCCTCTCCCGGTAACCTTCATCTGAAATGATCATGTTTCATGGTAGACTAGGAGGTTTTAGATTTGATGTCGTCTCAGTGACTGCAGGTACAGGTACACTAACAAACATGACGCGACAACGAAAGGGATGAACGAAGGGAGCACATGTAGAAGGATAGGTTCACCAAAAAATGAATGAATGATGCATGTGAAGAGAGGTGCTCGCAAACAGATGATCATGCAAAGATGTGTACACGGATGAATAGATGAGCAAAAATGTAAGATGTGCTCAGCGACGGGCGAACGAATGAACATGCACTTTTGCGAACAGATGAGTCTGTCAAGCCTCCCCAACATGTAAGCAAGGAACAACATGCCAAAGCTTCATCAAGTGAACCAAAGACCATCAAAGACTCCATGCACTTTGTCATGTGGAGGTGAAGCTGTGATACCCCATGAAGACATCCATCACCTAGTAGCACTGCAACTTGACATGCACTCCAGCAACAGCACGAATGTACCAACACTGTCATGTCGAGTCATGTCACCCACATCTCTACTATGGGCTATGTTGTCAATCAATGTGGTGTAATGTGGAAGTCCAAGAGACCCACTTGTTGTACAAAGAGTCATGTAAAGTCGAAAAGTCATGGAAGTCAAACAGTCATGAGGGTAGTCGAATAGCCACAAGGGTCAGTTTCACCCTTGGCTATAAATACCCCCTCATTCATACATGCAAAGGACTTTTCACCTTAGCTCCTCCCACATAGCCATGAGAGTCTGTAATATTTTCTTTGAGGAGTAAGTAGTGGCTCCAATGCCCCGCACTTGGGGGTTAGTGATGTATGGTGTAACGATGTGTCTTGGAACTTTCGCTTAATTCAGAAGCCTACTAATAGGCCAACACGTTTTTTCACATGTATTGTGATTGTTGTAAGACTCATCTTCAACACTTGTGATGCATGTTGCTTTAACTTGTGTTCTACATATGAACTATTTCACTTGTTGTAATACATAATCTATTAATGGAAATGTATTGTATATGCTGTTAATGATGTCTTGCCCCTGTAGACTACTCTCCTGGACACCAGACAAACCTTTCACATAAAACTTGTTGTAACAATCATTGCACTCATTCGGACTCATTTGTTGAGTGTTGTACATGTTATCTTACCTTGTGTGTTGTGACTGCTGCATCCATGTGAATTGCTCCTCCGGAAGCTGTGCATGTCCCGTTGTGATGTTGTCATAGCCGGGTTGGGACTTCACCCAACCAACTTGGGACTCACTCCCACCTTGTCCCTCTACATTGAAAGAACCATTGACACAAGTGACATTTACACTCATCAGGCACACGAACCTCCCTTCTCGAAGACAAAGCATACCACTCTCATGTGCTGACAAGCAAGAGTTGAGGCAAATCCTTAAGACAATGGAAACCGAGCCATCGTACCGGATGGGACTCCCACACCAAATGGTGTGAGGTTTAATTGGGACTCCATATCGGGGTGATCCCCTGAATGTTGGTGGGTCCAACACCGTCGACATTTCTGGCACTAGAAGGAGGGCAAACAATTGTATATGGATGAAAATTCCCCTCACACTCATTCATTAACCATATGGTCAAGGCAGTAACTCGCACTCCCTCTCACCTACATGCGACTCTGTAGTTGGTTACTCCTCACTTCCCAGAGTTTAATGCGAGATTCCATATCAACACCTTCGCTCCGTCCATCTTATCATTCGCCAGTTCGCGAAAGTAGTCGGACTGATCCCAGACATACATAAACTTCCATACGCATCAAAGAAGTCAAAAGCCACTCCCACCAGATTCGTTGCATCATAAGTGGAAGAAGCAGTTCTTGCCACACTTGAAGGTTTGGCATAAGCTATTGAAGACGGAGAGGAACCTTCAGTCTTTTGGCAAGGCGAATGAGACACTCTTGTGATCATACTCCGGTATAGGAGGTGGAAGGGAAGGAAATGAAGGAGGAGGAGGTGGAGATAAACCCACAGACTTAGAGCCAGAACCATAAGACTCTGAAGGAGAGGAAGAGGAAGAAGAAGAAGAAGAGATGGCTGACCCAAATCTTGAATGGATGACTCAGGGACCATTGGCTCTCTCGGCTGTTCTGCCTAAGATGCTGAAGTGAGTAGACAGAATGAACATCAAGTTCAACCCTGACAACACGGTGAAGGAAAGAGACCACTTAGATAACTTCTACCTGCAGCTGCAGACCCTTGAGGTACGTTATGATGACATAACATGTAGATTGTTCCTATGTACCTTGGACGGTTGCGCAACTGCATGGTATCACAACCTTCCACCCAAATTGATACAGAACTAGGGTGTTTTCAAACGCATGTTCCTTGAAAAGTTTGCTGATGACAAGACCCTAACTATGCTACTCAAAGAATTGGGAAGCCTTAATATGGAGGGAAAAGAGAAAGTGAAAGATTTCAATAAGAGGTTTACACGTATTTTGAACAAGTTTGCAACAGATACTAAACCTCATGACTCCATCATTGTTGACTATTACACGTCCGCACTGCCTGCTAGCATTGCGCAGTTCATCAAACGAGCTGCGAAACCAACACTCTTGGAAAGTTGCGAAGAGGCTATTGTTGTTGAAAAAGACTTGTGTGCAATCGGAGTCATCAAGAATGACGAATCAACGAAGGACTCCAAGGATGCGAGCAGGAAGCTCCAAGCAATGATCAACAAGGGTAGAGACAAAGAAGCAACCGATATTGAGACCCTCACTCGCCTTGTCAAGAACTTGACCACGAAAGTGTCTGAGCTCAAGCAATGGAAAATAGACACATTTGCAAGTGGTCGTCCGCCCAGATAGAGAAAAATAAACAGTTCATCAAATGACTCATCAAGAAACAACCAGTTCGCTTTAAAAACTGTGCATAAGCCTGTGTTCAAACTCAAACAATGCGCAGATCCTAAGTTTTGTTCCTTCCATGAAGAACATCACCCCAAGAACTCTTGTTTGGATTGGAAGCGAGTCGTTAGCTCTGTCTACAATCATACACTTGATGCAGAAATAAATATGCAGGAGCAGCCGAAAGAAACCGACGATGATGAAGAGGTTGCACTTGATGAAACATCAAGTGTTGGGCATGTGGTGAATGCATATCAGTGCTCACAAGTAATGTCAAAGATGCACACCGAGAAGCAGCCCCAAAAACAAAATGATCGTTACAATCTTAGGAGTAAAGGGGGTCCCCTTACACTTGGGGAAATGCAAGAGAAGTTGAGATTGCTGATAAAGAAGGTCGATCCACCAGCTGCCCCAAGGAAGAAAACACAAAGCAAGTCCGGGAAGATAGTGGCGGATAAGACTACATCCATGAGTAGCAAGTTGCAAAACACCCTGTTAGACAACACGGACATTCATACCACCCAGGACACCTCGGTAAGTCTACCACCTCTGGACTACAACATTGTTGAAGACATGAAAAAAAACTCGAGAGAACATTCGTTTGTTCGAGTTAGCTAAGGTCCAGAGTCAGCGAAATATCCTACTGCATGCAATGGGACAGAGAATAAGGGACAACGCATCCTCCACCAATAGGGGAGAAAAAACACCTCCCGGATCACTATCCACTGTGCTCAACACACTCTGGATGGAAGAAGCAAACTCGGGTTGCCCTCCATTCCTACTCTCGTTTTATTTTTTTAACTACAATGTCCACAACTGCTTGGTTGATTCTAGCACAACAACCAACATCATACCGCTCTCCATTGCTAAGAATATCAATGCACAATGGAATGAAAAATCCGCAAGAATCTTCCAACTCGATCAAATATCAGTACCAGCCATTAGTGAGTTGCGAGATGTGAACATTTGACTATCTCATGACAATCGAGTCCACCAATGCATCAACATAGTTGTTGTGGACATACCGGAAGGATATGGTCTATTACTCAACAGACTAGTCCAGAAAGTTAGATGGATATTTTGCTACAGAATAGTCTCACACATGGCTTCCGTGTAAGGGAAAATGCAACCAAATCTGGGTGTTATCCGAGAGGTATATGAAACACAATGTCACTCCCCTTAACAACGAGAACGAATCGTTGGCCTTCGCAGAAATCATGTTTAGAAACTGTCTCAATTAAACGACATTGGAGTGTTATCCTGCACGACCAGCTCCAACCTCATTAGACATGCAGTTGGGACTCCTTCCTTGCCAAGCTAAGGTAATGAAACTTGTACAGTTCATTGTATCAATAGTAGCAGTAGTAGCCGGAACAGTAGTAGTAGTACTACTAGCATGCCAAACGGTCTGTGTTTAGGTCAGCTGTGGGCCATGGATTTTGACAGATTAGAGACACATGATGGCTCAAGGACCGGTTGTATCTCAGACATCCAAAACAATAGACAATGCATGATCTCAAGCTACTTGAAGTTCGAGTGCACAAACAACACTTCTAAGTACGAAGCACTCATGTTGAGCTTACAAAGTATCACCACTACGAATGAACAAAGTAACCTGGAAACCTATCATGATCCGAAGATAACCAATCTTGGTATAAGCCACACACTGCAACAATGACAAGTCTTTGACTGCTTGAATTAACAGCACCAGAATCGGTCTGCACGGGCAGATGATGACCTGAGTACACACTACACATGAGCAATCCAACACGAGATTCTAGGTAAAGGAGGAGATAAGCTATTGTAGCAAAGACCAGGTAACACACACATGATTTTTGCACTCCTTGCACAAAAATTTTTGACTAACATTTTGGATGGTTGGACTACTTGCAAAGTTCGTCATGATACTTGGTTTTCTAATTTAAATTCCGCACGTAAGAAATTTGGGAAAATCCACTTATGCATTGATTTCAGAAACTTGAACCGTTCATAGAATAAAAACAACTACCCCGTGCCATCATCCAAGCCTAGATTTCAAACAGTACCTGAAACAGTGGTGTTGTCTTCACTTAAAGTTATTTTGGAATGCCACCAGGTTCCGGTAGTGGAGCTCGGTGGACTTGCACTGGTCTACGAGAAGCTTGGTCCACACACATGTCATTTGCAATCACTTAACGGGAGGATTGAAAATCTTCTTGTCAATGGCCAAGATCTCAAGCACCTTCAATCGGCTGGGCTGCAACTGTGCCATGTACATAGTCTACTTGCTGCTTGTTGTTTTCATCTTTTGCTTTGCTTATTATATTTGTTTTTCTTTGTTTGATTCTGCTTACTATTTTTGTTCACGTTCGTTTTGTTTGTTTCATATTTTACTATTTTTGTTTCTGGAAATAAGTGTTTCCAACTACTACGTTTTGGTTTCTGAATAGAGTATGTGGTTGAAATTTGAAGAAACTTGTGACACTATAGCACTTGGCCAGTCTTGTGTCCGTCTTCTTTGTGCTTGGTTTTAACCTTTGACCAAGGAAGTCTTGACGGAAAATACGAATCATCTACAAGGGAAGTTTTGGTCCAAACATGAACCCTTGTCCACATTGGGAAGCCCCATGCCTATACTTAGTTTTCTGCTATGTGTGTTCAAGCTCATCCAACTAGTAGAAATAGAGAAGGGGAAAATATAAACGAGTAAACCAATGTCATAGGTCTTACATGCTTCTTTGAAGGAACAACCTCTTCTGCTCTCAGTAAGTCGGGATCCCTCTTCCGCCCCAAAAATAAATAAGTGCCTATGCACAGTCCTCTTGAAAAAAATACAAAGGCAAAAGAAGAGAAAGGCTTCTTACTCAGAGAGGTCAAGCATGCAACTCCACCAGGGTACTGACCAAGCTCGCTGGCAGTAGAGCAATGTGTGTGTTCCTGCGTGACTCCATCGGGGTACTATCCAGGCCTGCTGGCAACGGAGCAACACTAGAGATGAAAACTTATACTCTAAAAATCATCAACTCGCGAGCTAAACTACCCTTCCGAAATTCGAAACACTGAGATCAAGCTGAAATTTTGATTGTGTTTGACTGAGTTGGCAAAGGGTGAACCATGCATGTCCATGGGGTAAGTGGGGAAGTTGAAGTAACTTGCACAATGATTCAATACTCCCCGAAAGACCAAGGCCCTGTGCTAGACATGAACTAAAATAGAGAAGCTGGAGTTCTACCAGTGTGTCGCCAAGTGTTGTAGCGGCTACAACCACCCTCCAAAATTTTGGCTTGCACCCAATTTCAGAGCCTCCCTTGAGAGTTTCGCTTGATGACTACACACCCCCAGGTTCACTCTGTAAGCCCATGTAAGTGTTTGCATCCACCTTGCTTATGAATTTCATTCAAGTTCTGCATGTTGGCGTCTAAGTCATGCTTGTGACCATGTTTTGGCTATGCTTGAAGTCTTTGCTTCGTGTGTGCTTGTTATGTTTGCTATGAAGGCATATGTCACACTCACACATGGAGTCACATTCATTGTCGCACAAGCACCGTCATGGTCAATCAATGAACATGTGCATCTGGATGGTTTGAATCGTCTCGTCATCGAGTCATGTGAGCGTGTGTTTGCATGATCACCTATGCATCTTTCGACTGTTCACACACTTAGTCATTTCGCTCAAGTTATGATGACCAGAATCCCCTCTGACAGCCGGACCATCACCTTGCCATTGAATCGATCAACTATCACCCAGAACAACATAGAAGCATTAAGCAAGTCTTTCCAAGCTGCGTTGATTGCAAGCAATTCAATCAGATCTCATGCTGGCCACCCGGACAGTCGGACCCGACAGCCACCCTGGGACTGACTCCCCTCCAAAATTGCGCAGAGGCTACTGAACTTGCCCACTCGGCTGACTGAGGAAATTGTGTAGACAGGCCAGATAGACACCGAGTGCCTGTCCCTATCTACCTCAAAAAATTGCGCAGTTTTTCCAGTTAGTGATCCCGACAGTTGATCGATTAATCATCCAATAAATTATGCAGTTTTCATGAGCAGGCCTTCTCCTACCCAAGAATCCACTCAGCTCAGAAATTCGGCAGAGATAATTAGTAGGCCGACCTCCCAGCCTTAGTGCAGTTTCCCTTGCCAGCAACTCCTAGCAACAGACTACCAGTTCCTCCCAGGAATTGCGCAGTTTCTACTGCCAATGACCAAGCAACCAACTGCAAGTTCCTTATAGGAATTGCGCAGTTTTGGGTACCAGTGACCCAACAACCAACTACTAATTCCCTCTTGGAATTGTGCAGTTTTGGCTGCCAGGCTCCCGGGCAGTTCCTCCCAAAAACTACGCAATATCTACCTGTTGACCCTCCTTGTAACCTGACCTGTTCCTCCAGAAAATGACACAAATTTGCCTTCCATCCCCTATTGTTTGTTCATTTTGGAAACTACACAGATCCTATCTACCTTGCGTTCCTATAGCCCAGATTGTCCCTCCCAGAAATTGTGCAATTTTGCCTTCCAGCCAAGCCAGACCTTGTAGACATTCACTATCGATTTGGATTGCCCATCTTCATCACCTAGTGACTCTTGTGCAATTTTCATCAGAAGTTCCCAAAGGCATCATCTTTCTTCACAAGCTTGTTGCCTCTCCCGGCCACCTGCATCCGAAATGATCATGTGTCATGGTAGAATATGAGGTTTTAGATTTGATGTCGTCTCAGTGACTGCAGGTACAGGTACACTAACAAACATGGTGTGACAACGAAAGGGATGAATGAAGGGAGCACAAACAAAGGACAGGTTCAGCAACAGACAAATGAACAATGCATGTGAAGAGAGGTGCTCCTAAATGGATGATCATGCAAAGATTTGTTTGTGAATGAACGGACGAGCAAACATGCAAGATGTGCTCACCCACGGACGAACGAATGAACATGCACCTTCGCAAACACATGATCCTGTCAAGCCTCACCAACGTGTAAGCAAGGAACAACATGCCAAAGCTTCATCAAACGAACCAAAGACCATCGAAGACTCTGCACACTTTGCCATGGGGAGGTGAAGTTGTGATACACCATGAAGACTTCCATCACCTAGTAGCACTGTAGCTCGACATGCACTCCAGTAGCAACACGAATGTACCAGCACTATCATGTCAAGTCATGTCACCCACATGTCTGCTATGGGCTATGTTGTCAATCAATGTGATGTAATGTGGTAGTCTAAGAAACCCACTTGTTGTTCAAAGTGTCATGTAAAGTTGAAAAGTCATGGAAGTCAAATAGTCATGAGGGGAGTCGAACAACCACAAGGGTCAGTTTCACCCTTGGCTATAAATACCCCCTCATTTGTACATGCAAAGGAATTTTCACCTCAGCTCCTCCCACATAGCCAAGAGAGTCTCTAATAGTTTCTTTGAGGAGTAAGTAGTGGCTCCAACGCCCTACACTCAGGGTTAGTGATGTATGGTGTAACGATGTGTCTTGGAACTTTTGCTTGATTTAGAAGCCTGCTAACAGGCTAGCACATTTTCACACATGTATTGTAATTGTTGTAAGACTAATCTTTAACACTTGTGATGCATGTTTCTTTAACCTGTGTTCTACATTTGAACTATTTCACTTGTTGTAATACATAATCTACTAATGGAAATGTGTTGTATATGATGTTAATTTTATCTCACCTATGTAGACTACTCTCCCGGACACCTGCCAAACATTTCACATAAAACTTCCTGTAACAACCGTTGCACTCGTTCGAACTCATCTGTTGAGTGATGTACGTGTTATCTTACCTTGTGTGTTGTGACTACCGCATCCGTGTGGACTGCTCCTCCGGAAGATGTGATGTTCTGTTGTGTTGTGTGTTCCTAGCCGAGTTGGGACTTCATACCAACCAACTTGGGACTTAGTCCCACCATCTCCCTCTACAGTGAAAGAATCATTGACACAAGTGACACTTACACTCATCAGGCACACGAACGTCACTTCTCGAAGACAAAGCAAACCACTCTCTTGTGCTGACAAGTAAGGGTTGAGAAAAATACTTAAGACAATGGCAACTGGGCCATCATATCGGATGGGACTCCCACACCAAATGGTGTGAGGTCTAATTGGGACTTCACACCAGGGTGATCCCTTGAATGTTGGTGGGTCCAATAGTGTCAACAATTTCAAAACAATACCATTTTCCAAAGCAAAATCACATAAATTAAATAATGAAAAGTAAGTTGCATTATAAAAAATGAGGGACTATGAACATCAAACCTGTTTATGATGTTCTAGTTAAGGAAATGAATTGCCTCTTGGTCATTGATTTGTCTTAGCAACACAACTTCCATCCACCTTGTGAAATAATTTGTAACTGTGAGGATGTACTTGTGTTGTTTTGATGAATGTGGTGTAATTTCCCCAATGGCATCCATACCTCATTGTTGAAATGGCTCTTCCATTGCAATAGGTTGGAGTGGTGCAAGTGATCATGATTCTCTTCTAACACAGTTTTCATAGATTGATAACTTCTGCACATATGCATGAGCATCTTTGAATAAAGTATGTCAATAAAAACCAACCCTCGTGATCTTGTGTGTTGTTGTGTTTCTGGCATAGTGACCTCTCTCCAACCCATTGTGTAGTTGCTTTAAAACTTTTCAGCATCATCAAATTCCTAGCACTTAAGCAAGATGTCATTGTGGTGTTTATGAAATAGATTTCCATGGACCAACTAATAGGATGCAAATTTAAGTCTAATGGCCCTTTTCTATTTCACGGACAAGGTAGGAGACAATGTCCCTTGTCCTAGGTATTACTTCAAATCAGTATACCATGATGACAACGAGTTATATGTGGGCACTAAATCGCTTTGGTGCATGTAAATTTCTTGTGCCCACCCCAATATATCTTCTTCAAGCTAATCAAAGGCTTCCACAACAAGATTGCATAATCAATGTCCTTTAAATGTGTGAGTAGGTTTGAACTTGAGGTCATATTCCTATAAACACGTCATCCAATTAGCCCTGCATTCACCCAACTCTTGTTACACAAACAATGATCTCACAGCTCGCTGAGTTACAAACACTATGACATGAATTTTCAAAATGTAAGGTTTGAAGTGTTTGACAACTTTATAAATGACATATGCTTGCTTATCCATATCAGGGTAATTGAGCTCCTTGCAATTCGGTACTCATGAAATATATAGGTCACTCGTCACCTTGGTTATCCTTTTGCGTTAACATGACAACTAGTGACGAGTCTAAAGCAAATGTGTACAACATAAAGTCTTTATTGAAATCAGGGTTATAGAGAGCAAGAGCTTCAACAATAGCTTGCTTGATACAATCAAAAGCCTTTTTTTCTCCTTGATTCCATTTAAATACTACATCATTCTTTACCATATTTTGAAATGGTTTGACTATTTGGGAAAAATAAAAAATAAACTTATGCAAGAAGTTAATCTTACCCAAAAATGACTACATTGCCTTCTTGTTGTTGGGATGCAGATTTGTGTGATAATTTTTACACTTTGGGTCTACCGTGATTCCACTCTTGGCTATTATATGCGCTAGAATATTACCCTAAGATATCACAAAAATGGTCTTCTTGGGGTTGAGTGATATCCCATGTTTCCAGCAACACTTAAATATTTATTTCAAATTATGTAAATGACATGATCTCTTCTTTGAAAACACTGTTAGATCATCCAGATAAACTACCACACTTTGGCCAATGATCCCTCTAAAAGTAATATCCATTTCCCTTTGGAAGGTAGCTCCAACATTTATAAGGCTAAAGGTCATGCATCAAAAAGAAAATTCTCCCCACTTTTTTCTAAAAGTCATATTTAACCTATTTGGTTCAACTACCAAGACTTGATTGTAACCAGAAAACCCATTGAGCAGAGAAAACATTTCAAATCTAAAAATTGTTTGTAAGATCTACTCCATGGAGGGTACAAGATAATTATCTTTATCAGAAGCCCGCTTTAGGTTCCAAAAATCGATGCATAACCAAATATCATTGGACTTCTTTCTTACATGTACTAGATTAGAGACCTAGGTGGGTTGCTTGACTTTGAAAATAATTCACGCGTCCAACAACTTCTTCAACTCTTTCTGAATGAGAGGTTCGAATGTTGGATGCACTTAACTTCTGCTAAATTGGATTGACCCCGTCTGTTATGGGTATCATGTTTTGAATCATACAGGTGATACGTTTTCAGGTCTTCATACTTCCAAGCAAAGACATCTCGGTACTTCTTGAACAACTCAATAAAGACTTATATTTTTACAAGAGAACAACAAGTACCAAGATTGTTCAACTTTGGATCAACCTCCATTACAAGGTTGATTTGTTCATGCAACAATGTGGAACTTTGAGTTTTGGTGTTTGGTGGTCCCTGAAAAAAATTATCAAGTCAAAAAGATTCTCCAGAGTGACAACACCTTTGGGCATGGTGCTTCCCTTGCACGTATCAACCTCTTCTTACAAAATTATTTCATGCTATTCTTCATCTATTGTTGCATCCTTAAACACATCCACATTGGCCATAAAATCCATTATCTGTTGATCATCATTAAAAACGCGAAAGTTAGTTATATTTTCTGGGACAACATGCTTATAAACAATTTTAATAGAAAATTGTTCCTTAGCAGTGTAAACCTAGTTGTAGCATTAGCTAGAGTATTAGCAATGCCATTATTAACTATAGGAACTGATTTAATACCAAAATACTTAAACAAAAAAAATAAACCACCACACCTCTTGTTGATCATTTTTTAGATGTGTTCATAAGCAGTGAATGATGTTTCATATCTACCTTGTGATGATTTATGAATCATTGATTACCTTTAAGCATTCAACTTTGAGGTCAATGGCCTTCTTCAACCCAAGAATCAACACAATATATTTTGTGGTGTTATTAGTACAATGAAATTATAATCTAAAAGAAATTAAAAAATATTTTTTGGGGGGCCAATCAAGATACAACTGACACTGACTCCATCTTGAGTCTAGGGCTCATCATAATATAAAATCCACACATCACTACGACTATGAGCTAAACTAAAATTATTTACATCTAAAGTACAATGTTCATTACCATCAGTTGGAGGACAGGGAAGGAGTTACAATTGCATATATGATGAAATATATGATTGTATGGCTTCATAACCACCAAATTCAGTTTCCAAGAAGCACATCCCCAATCCTTCCCGACAAAAACTAAGGGGATCATTCAGGGCTTCTAACTAGGTGACCGTTTACCTCATATATGGATCACTATTGAATCTGGCCTTATTATTCTTTCCCTTGTAAGGGAGCCATAAATATGACCAGTCTGTAGCAAAATACCCCGAAAACTTGCTAGATCAATCTCTACTTAGCAACAATCCATATGCGTCAGATATGTCAATGACCACAATATCAATGCATTGTTGCACTCTATAATCAAAATATAATCCAATTATTATGTTATTTAACTCTCCAATAGAAGGAGCTTGAGACCTATCAAGTTGGATGATCTTGGCATTTGTCTTTTCCGACTCAATATTAAGTTTCTTATAGATTGATAGAGGCATGACATTGGTAAATGCACTAAATTGACAGGACGATTATGCATGTTGTAATTAAAGATATCAAAAGTTAACAAGAAAAGAGGAGTTAAACCTCTAGAATTAGCATTTGCGGCATTGACGATGGATTGAATATTTATGGGGGCTTTGGACTAACCAAAAGAAGCAGCTTTTGAAGAGGCACGGACCTTACCAGTGGAAGTCATGGCTACAAAGGTTTTGACAATCAATTCTCTCTTTTCAGCTAGCTTAGCGAGCTCATAAAGTGAAATGTTTGCCCAAGTATTATTTATATCTTTAATAATATTATATATAATATCGAAAGGTATGGTCTCCTCCCTAGATTGTTGAGCAATAGTAGTAGGTTGAGAAGACTTAGTAGCGACTTCAGTAGTGTTAATAGTACCTTTATTGCTTGTTTATGTACTTTTCGAAGACTTCTAGGTTGTAAACTTAAGAGTTGAAGTTGAAGTTGAAGGCTGGGTAGGGTTTCTCGAGGGAAAAATCCTTCTTAATAGTGCCTTCTTCTTCTCTTCCAAAGTAGGTTTAGCTACTAGTCCTTTACTCCTCAAATTATAAGTCTTTAGAGTTTTAGGAGGAATGGTTTCCCCAACTGGGGCTTCTTGAATAGACTAAATGTCACTTCCTCAAATAACATTGAATGGAAACACAAAAAAGCCAACATTATCATTAAGAGAGGAGGCTTCCTCTTCCGCATCTTTTTCTCCTTCATCTTCTTCGCCAATTGTTTGGTCCTCAAGTTGTTTGCTCACCACAATGGTGATATTATGTATCCATTGTGAGCACGTCTTTTTTGAATGAGGAACTTAGTGAAAAGTGCAATAGTTGTCCATACCAAGCTCTTCAACATTTATATTCACGTTAGAGCTTTGAGTTGACTTTGCAGGCAATTTATTGCTCTTCTTGAAGAAAGGCTTGTATGGTTTACTACCTAATGAATTCTCACTAGTATTTCTCTTCAACTCATACACTTGATTAGTTAATTGCTTCAGAGATTTAGCTAAAGCCTCCAAATTAAAAGAGTCTTTATCATGAGATTTACTATATGAGGCTTGAGCTTTCTTACCAAAAGCTTTTGAATCCTCACATGTGTCATGCTCAAGTACTCCTATTGAAAGAAAATCTTTCTTGATGGCAAGAGCCTCCGCAAGGTTCTCCACTAGTGTAATCATTGCTTCTCTCTTCATGAACATTGCGATATCATGAGGAAACACCTTGTCAATAGGGATGGAGTCGTCAAGAGAAACATTAGATTTGAACTTTTTCAAGATAAGAGTAAATCATTGATTGAAGTCCTTAACCTTTTCCTTCTTACGCATATTCAAAGAACTCAACACTATGAGGAGCATGGAAGGAGTCTTGTCTTTAACAAATTTTTCAAGAAATAATTTCTGAAACTCATCACAATTCCGAATGGAAGCTACAGGTAGGGAATGGAACCATGTAACAACCTTGTTCTCTGGGGTATGTGGAAACAACATGCATGCAACATCATCATGTTGGAATCTCATCATCAACAGAGATAAATAGAAGTTACTAATATGATCTTAGAGATAAATAAAAGTTATGGTGAGATTACTTGAAACTAGTGGAGAAAAACCTTGGTTAGTGGTTCTGGTTTACAAACCAAGAGGGTTCATAGGGATGAGAGGTTGGGTCAATAAAAAGTGGCGATCATGAATAGAATGAGCGTGAGCATAGATAAGGTGAGTGTGGATGCTAGGAGTGTTGAGGACAAGCGAGAGTAAGGTAAGGGAAAACATACATGGTGTAGGGTTTTGAAGCTTGAGCTAGGGAAGATAAGGGTCACACAACATAGGTGATGGAAACATGGTCGCTTGCATGGAATCATAATGATTACAAGGGGGGAACATTACTTAGCGAGTAAGGTCACATGTGGAGTAGAGAGTTCGACCGCTAAGTGATAAGAGACAATGAAATGACAGAGGAGGCGGTGGTAATATATAGAGCCTCCCACATGTGCAAGGAAAGAGTCGCGATGGGGGATTGCATGAAATATTGGTTGTGTGTGACTAGCCTAAGCCTAAGGTCACAGGGTCACAACTTAATGAGTAGTCACGCGAGGGAAGTTGGCCTATGTTGCGACTCAATGACCTGGAAGGGTTGTAAGCATGGACAATGCAGAGTTGAGATCGTGTGTGATTGGATTAGGTTAGGTCATGAGGTGGGATAGCGTGGAGGAAATGGTATTATCTGACCATCTTGAGGGAGGTCATAAGGTCACAAAGTAGACAGTGGTTGCACAAATCATAAATCAAAAACCTTCAACTTTGCGACCTACACGGTTAGTGATGTGGGATATCAGGGTCGCATGGATCAGTGCCCATGAATGACACTCATATCATGGGCACTGATCCATGATATTTCCTAGTGATGTTAAACAAAATTGATTAAAGAGCATGAAAATACCATAAATGTAGCACTCATGAAGAAAACAACAAAAAAAGAAGACAATATAAACAATGCACCAAGATTTGTTAACGAAGTTCACTCACAATGTGTTGTTGGTAATATTGGAATTGATGTCAAATCAAGCCAATTGATTAATGTTGATGAATGTTATTGATGTCATTGAGCACATTGGTGATAATTTATGTTGAACTGTAATTATTACTTATTGAACTGTAATTATTACTTAATGAACTGTTAGTTCAGTTCTATTTTATATTATGAGTAATTTTCAAAATTGAAAATGAAAAGACAAGCTTGCGAGCAATTTTGCAAGTCCAAAAGACTATGCTTCATTTCATATTCCTCCAAAGAATAGAAACATCCAAGAGAGATTGGTTATAAAATATACAATGCGGAATGAAAGATGGTTATCTTATATTTGAGTGGAAGGAGTTTGCATTAGAGAGTTAATAAGCAGTAGCATAAGAGAAAAAGAGTGAAAAGAAGAAGCAATTCAACGAAACATTTGACAACACAATTGTATATGAGGTGACCAACATTTGTGACTTGATGTTGTGATTGAGAAATTTTTGTTCTTTTCTATGTTTTAGCTTAAAAAAGACAAGTTGTAGCCTGTTGAGGGAGGAGCCTCTTGTGGGTTGTATCCTGCAGAAAACTTGTGGGAGTCAGAGCTTCCTTTGAGGGAGGAGCCTCTTGTAGGTTGGAAAATTTGATGTAATAGGGAGTAGCAACTTGCCTTCACATCACTTTCACCCTAAAATTGACAGTTTTCTCCCTTCAGGGTTTCCACTTATATCTGGTGTCTTCATGTGTTTACTCTTGAATGATGTGTGAATGTTTTGAATTCTTGATAAGTAAATATGCAAAATTTCTCTCTTTGACACCTACAAAAGGAATTCAATGATGATTGAGCACAAACATAAACCATTAGCTGCATAAGAAGAAAATTAACTTGAGAGAAAAAAATTAAATTGCTGATTCACCTCCCCCTTAGTAATTTCCCAATCATAAATATCATGTGTGAGCTACGTCTTCGGGCCCAACTTCAAAGTGGAGAGGCCTCTATATTATCTCAACAAATTAATGGAAAATACATGGTAATACCTCACATATGGAGAATACCCAAAAATCTATTTCTCGGATCCCAATTCTGACTGCACGAGTGGAATTGTCTCAAAATTTTGTGAAAAATAACTATAAACTTCATATGGTTGTGTCAATTTCACCTCTAGACCCCTTTGGGAATCTTTAATATCGCCACAACAAATTAGAATATTCCCCCAAAATATTCCCTAGGATATACTCTAGAATGCATCTCGAAATTCATGCCCACTTGGGCATGGTTCCCTTTTGTGCAGAGTTTTGTGGCTCTCTGTTTCATCATCCGCTTGGCGGTCCCCTCCAAATGCAAAGGTAGGGTATATATATACATGGGGGGCAAAGATTGCACAGGCCCAACTTGGGGCACATTGGTTGGAGTATATTGTTGAATCTGTGGTGGTTGGAAAGGTCCCACGGTCAAACCCTATGGAACCTTGTCGTATTATTTTAATTGAAGTTTGTTGTTAAATGGAAATAACTGTATATAGCTATAGGTTTGGTGGGACTGCAAAAATTGTGGTTCACCAACCAACTCACCAAAATTTGTTGATTCTGCCAGTGACATGTGACACAGGTTGGCGGGGCCTATTTGGTTGTTGGCTGGGTGCCACATGGTTCCATTTGAATGGGCCACATGACCCCATCCCATTGGCCCATGTTTGTGCTTAGTCACCCTGTTATGAAACAAGCTCACAAAAAGATAGAAAAGATAGATCAACGACTTCAAAATTAGCCTCTTCGAGGGGCCAACCTCCTTTATATTACACAAATGAAAAATTCTTGGATGATACAAATGATAAGACCTCCTTTCTATATATGGATGTCTAAGCGTCATAATGTAATCAGAGCCGACATAAAAATAATAACGTAAGGGCACAACAATAACAATAGTGGGCTTCTATGGGGCACAATAATAACAATAAGGGGACTACATGAGCACAACAATATAATAACAGGGTCGCACTAATAACAATAAGGGGATACACTAGTAGTATAGGGACCTAACATGCCCCTCTCCTTCAAAAAGTGTTGTCCTCAACGCTTGAGTAGTTATGGATGCTTCTGTATAAAATTCTTGTCCTCCCA
>APFE031477305.1:114734-127886 GCA_000404065.3 Pinus taeda
AGTATTTTTTGATGATATACTAATCTACAACAAGTCTTGGAAGGATCATGTTCAACATGTTGACAGGGTGCTCAAACTATTGGAGGAGAAACAATTATATGCAAAAAACTCCAAATGTTTTTTGGAGTACAAGAGGTGGAATATCTGGGTCATATTGTATCTCATGAAGGTGTTAAAGTAGACCCTAGAAAAATTAAAGCCATTAAGGAATGGAAAATCCCCACATCCATAAAGCATTTGCGAGGATTTCTCGGGTTGACTGGGTATTATCACAAGTTTGTTAAGAATTATGGGAGAATAGCAACACCTCTAACAACATTATTGATGAAAGATGCATTTTCATGGACTCCAGAAGCAACGAAGGCCTTTGAACATTTGAAAGAGGCAATGTGCCAAGCACCGGTCTTAGCTATGTCGGAGTTCACAAAAACCTTTATTGTGGAATGTGATGTCTCAGCAAATGGAATTGGTGTTGTTTTAATACAAGAAGAAAGACCCATTGCTTTCAAAAGTCATCCAATCAAAGGAAAGTATTTACATAAAGCTATTTATGAGAAGGAAATGTTGGCAATACTACATGCACTCAAGAAATGGCGACCCAACCTAATGGGAAGACACTTCAAGGTAAAAATGGATCATGATAGTCTTAAACACTTTTTAGAACAAGGATTATCTTCAGAAGAGAAGAAAAAGTGGGTCACAAAGATGTTGGGTTATGACTTTGAAATCATCTACAAAAAAGAGAAACAAAATCTTATTGCATATGCACTCTCAAGAAAGGATGAGGATGTGGAAACATTGCTTTGTGCCATGTCTATTATCCAACCAGATTGGATAAACGAAGCAAGGGATGAATAGAAGAATGAAGAAGAAATGTGGGCACTCATTCAAAATTTACAACAAGATCCCAATACATCTGATACATTTAGCTGGAAAAATGATTAGTTATGGTAAAAAGATCGCTTATACCTCTTTAAGAATTCCCAACTCAAAAAAAAGATTCTTATGGAATTGCACACCTCTCCCTTAGGAAGGCACTCAAGATTTTAAAAACCTTACCACAGGGTTAAGAAGGATTTTTTTGGGGATGGCCTTAAATCTGATATTCAAAAGTTTGTAGTAGAATTTTTGGTTTTCCAACAAGATAAAGTTGAAACAATTAAGACCCCAGGTCTATTACAACCTTTATCCATTCCAATTCAACATTGGGAGGAGGTTTCAATGGATTTTATCACAACTTTACCCAAGTCCAAAGGAAAGAGTTTCATCGTGGTGGTAGTTGACAAACTTACCGAGTATGCACAATTTTGTGCATTATCTTATCCATTTAAATCCAGTACAGTTGCTACTGCATTTATGGAAACAATTCAAAAGCTACATGGAAACCCAAAGATAATTGTAAGCGATAGAGATCCCATTTTCACTGGAAATTTTTGGACATAATTATTTTCTTGTCTGGGTACTTAATTAGCTCATGGCTCATCTTATCATCCTCATTTGATGGGAAAACTAAGATAGTAAACAAATGTTTGGAAGGATATCTTCATTGCTTTTTATCTGATAAACATACACAATGGGTCAAATGGTTGCCTCTGGTTGAATGGTGGTATAACACTTCCTTCCATTCTGCAGCAAAAATGACCCCATTTATGGCACTTTATGGATATCATCCACAGTCCATCACATCATATTTAAGAGAAAATTCTAAGGTCCAACCAGTGGAATATCACATCAAGCATCAACAATAAGTTCTCTAATTGTTAAAGGATAACCTCACTTTGGCACAAAATAGAATGAAACAACAGAAAGATCAACATCACAGCGAAAGAAGCTTTGATGTAGGCGACTGGGTATTTCTATGACTACAACCATATAGTCGAATGTCCCTCAAGAAAGCTAAGAAGGATAATAAATTATCACCAAAGTATTATGGTCTGTACAAGGTGTTGCAAAAGATTGGTACTATGGCATACAAATTAGAGCTTCCTGCAGTTTCCCGAGTGCACCCAATTTTCCATGGTTCATGCTGAAAGAAGGTTATAGGTGACAAGCTCCCAGTTCAAACAATTTTGCCAGAAATTGACAAGGAAGGAAAACTCATATTGGAACCTGAAGAATTCATAGAAACAAAAACTCAACAGCTACGCAATCTATCAATTTCAAAGTCTCTCATCAAGTGGAAGAACTTACCCGCTGAAGATTCCACATGGGAGGATGAGACTTTTATACAGAAGCATCCAGAACTTCTCAAGCATTGAGGAAAACACTTTTTTGAAGGAGAGGGGCATGTTAGGTCCCTATACTACTAGTGATTCCCCCATTATTGTCATTGTAGTCCTTATTGTTATTGTTGTGCCCTTATTGTCCCCATATTGTTATTATTGTGCCCCATAGAAGCCCACTATTATTATTATTGTGCCCTTATATTATTATTGTTATGTCGGCTTTGATTATATTGTGACCCCTTAGACTCCTATATATAGAAAGTAGGTTTTTTCATTTGAATCAGGCAAGAATTATTCATTTGTGTAATGTAAAGGAGGTTGCCCCTCAAAGAGGTTGAATTTGAAGTCGTTGATCTATCTTTTCTTCTAGTTTGTGAGTTGGTTGCATAACAAAATTTGAACATTTTGACCTTTATCTTGTCTTAAGTTTTTCCACTCCATCATGGTTTTTTTCCTGTAACCAAATGGGTAAAAAATCCCTCTCAATGCAGAAATAGACTAAGACCAAGATGAAAGGAGTTTACCATTATGTTGACTACCTTTTTGAGGTTTGCACTCCCACCATACAAGAACTGTGCCTCCTCGTCGAAGAGATGTCAACTGAATCTTTGCTTCATCCTCTTTGATCTATTGTATACGATAATAGAATTAAATATGTCTAATCCAAATGTTTAGCTTCTCTACATTAGCTTCTCCATTGAACATGGGCAATTCAAATTTAACAATAACTTTAAAAATGGCTTTTTATAAGCAATTTTTTGTTGACTATTTGAATGATGAGAATGAGGGTAAGAGGACAAGCTTGAACTTGAAGATGGAGATTCAAGAGGTTCTCCTCCACCTCCTTGGTGTACTAGCGCATTATCTTCTGCTAGAGCTCCCTCTTTTTCCATTCTCTTTTCATTATTAATGTGCAAACAAATTTTCCACTCTATCTGCCATCTGGTAGAAGGCCTTGTGGAAATCCCACTCATTCTATGTGCACATGTCATTGTCATCCATTTTATTTCTTCGTGTTGCACATCGAATATTGGGATTAAAAGACTTGAGTTTTCCTTCACCCTTTTTGAGTTGGGCCCTACTAAGCATCCACACTCACAATGCAAATCAAAGAATACCACTCTCATACGAACATGATTCAGGATCTTTCCTTTGGTGATGTTAAACAAAATTGTTTAAAGAGCATGAAAATACCATAAATTCAACACACATGAAGAAGCAACACAAAAGGAAGACAATATAGAAAATGCACCAAGATTTGTTAACAGAGTTCACTTAGAATGTGTGAGCTACATCTCAAGGCCAAACTTCAAAGTGGAGAGGCCTTTATATTATCTCAACAACATAATAGGAAATACATGCTAATACCTCACATCTGGGGATGACCCAAAAATCCACTGCTCGGATCCCAATTATGATTTCATCAGTGGATTTTTCTCGAAACTTCGTGAAAAATGACTATATACTTCATATGGTTTTGTCACTTTTACCTTTGGACCCTTTAGGGAATCTTCAAGATTACCACAACATATCTAAATATTCCAAGAATAATCCTTTAGGATATACCTTGGAATATTCTCTAAAATTTATCTCAAAATTTATGCCCTCATGGGAACAGTTCCCCTATGCACTAAGTTTCATGGCTCTTCATTTCATCATCTCTCATTAGTCCCAATACGAATGGAAAGGTAGGGTGTGTGTGTCTATATATATATATATATATGTATGTATATATCTATCTATACACATGTGGGGCAAAGATTACAAAGATCCCACTTGGGGCGTGTTGGTTGGCGTATAGTGCTACACAACGTTTTGTCACTGTCCTTGTACTCCCTTACACGATCTTGGAGGACCTCTACAATGAACTCGACATGCTTTCCTACCATGAAGAAACTCCCATTGTGTCCCTCGTCATGAGAAAAACAATTCCCTTTTGCACAAGTTCCCAAAAGTCTTCTATTTATCCTAGTTTACAAGATCGACGCTAATGACCCGTGTCCTCCTTGCACCGATATGCAGGGCTTACAACTGTCCCTAGTGCTGATCGAATTGACATAGCCCTTTCTCAGTCACGTTGGTCCTCTTTTGGAAAGTTTTTTAAGTATGGAGCCGAAGCTTCCAGCTCTAGAAGCTTCATAACGAAAGTCTGGTAAATGGTTAGGACAAATGGAGTCGAGGAGGTTAATTTGGGATCATTTCCCCTATTAGGATGGAACTAATCCAAGAGATAAGGTCTTCTCCTATGAGAAGAGGAACCATCTCCCCTCCATCCCTCTCTTTTTCCCAAGCACAAGTTAGGTTTTAGTCCTAATTAAGTTCTAACTGAGGTTTTTATTTTGGAGTAGTCAACAAGCTACCCATAGTTAGCAGCTTTCTAGTTTGTGTTTAAGGGAGAATTGTGAGTTTGTTTTGGTGTGAAGACTAAAGGGAAGAGCCTGTGACTACCATTGTTGAGGCTATCCATGAGATGCTAGCAGAAGTGTGGGAACCCGGATATGTTGGAGGAGAACAACAACGTCAAGACATCGGTTGTAATCTCTTCTTGAACTAATATAGATGAAACTATCGCTTGATTTCCTACATGACATGTCATCTCACATATTTATGGCTTAATGTTTCTTGACATGTTTATTAGGCTGAATACAATATTGTATGCTATTACGTTTGTTGTTTGCTGTTATTTGCTTGTTTCAGGTGTGCGAAGGAAGGAAACGAAAGATAGCTGGAGCGAGGAAGTAGGATCATCACCAAGCGGAATAACGTTCTAAGAGATAGGCCCTTTTAATTGGTTCTAGCCTAAGGAAATCTTCCATATATAAGGTAATACTGAGGAGAGAATGAACCGTCGGATCACTTCATGTCTAGAACATATCGTGACCATCAAATTGTAAGTTACAAAAATACATAGTAAAGAAACACACTTTACCTAACTCTACACTAGACCAAGTTATACTTAACTATTTCATATGTGTTAGAATATCCTAACATCCCCCCTTAAGAACAACTTGGGATAGGATTGAAGGATTTACAAATATGACACAATAGGAGAAGGAAGGAGGCACTAGAGCCTATCCCCCCTTAGTGACAACTTCCTGAACTCCAAGCATATATCGAAGTTTAGTGAACTTCGCCTCTGTGAGAGCCTTTGTAAAGATGTCTACAACTTGATCATCTGTTGAACAATATTGCACTTCAAGAACATGGTCATGAATGAGCTTTCCGATGAAGTGCATGTGCACTTCAATGTGTTTGTTGCACTAATGTTTGGACTGGATCTTTGCATAGTTGAATGGCACTTTGATTAACACACCGAAGTATAATCGGATGCTGCTACAAAAAGCCAAACTCTGACAGCATTTGACGAAGCCATAGGGATTCCTCACTAGCTTCTACGATACTCTGCTTCTGTTGAAGAAAGAGAAATGGCACTTTGTTTCTTGCAAGCCCATGTAATAGGTCCTGAACCAAGAGTGAACACATAACCTACAGTAGACATCCGATCATCAGGGTCACCAGCCCAATCAGAATCAGTGAAACCAACCAATAGAGGAGATGCTTCTGCACTATAATGAATCCCAAACTGAATTGTACCTCGAACATAACGAAGTTTTCTTTTAGTTGCTTTCCAATGACTTTCATGTGGGTTTTCCATAAACTGAGCAATAAGGCCAACAATAAAGGAAAGGTCAGGAGGAGTATGGACCAGATGGAAAAGTTGATAAACATAAAGCTCGTCTTGTTGCTAAGGGTTTTTCACAAGTTGAAGTCATTGACTATACTGAAAACTTCTCCCCTGTTGCCAAAATGAACTCTATTCGCCTTGTTCTTTCCATTGATGCCTCTTTCAAATGGGAAGTCCATCCGATGGATGTTAAATCTGCCTTCTTGCATGGGGACTTGCATGAAGAACTCTATATGGAACAACCTACTGGCTTTATACAAACAGACTCCAGCCTTGTATGTCGGCTTAAGAAATCCCGTTCGTGAGAGAAGTTTATGTAAATTTTCATTCTTTTATTAATGAATTGCTTGAAGTGGCTGCGTTGGCTCAGGCCGTGGAATGTTTCCTCTTTGAGGGTTTTAACCACATCAAGAATACTGGTGTATTGATCTGTGATTTTTTTGTGAGCGGTGTCCTTTGGTGTTCTGTCTGAGGAACTTACCCTGTAAATTCCTACACAATACTCATCATCGTTCCTCGTTCTTGCCTAGCCCGACGGTCTTGTCTACTTGTCTCAAGGAGTTCTCTTCTCGATTCCCTTCCCTACCATTTCAGACACCGATCATGACTCATGAAGTTTGGTCAGAAGGGAACATGGGTAATATTACCCAAACGATGCCAACTGATATTTCTATTAAGCCTGGTATCGTTGAAAATATCCATATCGGGGTAACTTGTTCTCCCGACAAGATCAAGCTCTATACTCATCTGTTCCAAGAGCTCCGAGATGTTTTTGCATGGTCATATGAAGAAATGCCCAGCATTGACCTAAGTATCGTCATGCACGAGATACCAACTTGTCCTCATGCGTGTTGAAAATGCAACAAGATGATGGAGTTTAGTGAAAAGAAGTCGCCTTCACTAAGTGGGCCCGCAGGCTCTTTTTGGTGCAAAGTATATTTTTAGACATATGGATCATGGTCTATGAGTTCCAGGATGCTATTTATGGATGATTGGTCATGTTGGTAAAAATAGATGGACTTCTATTTTTAGACATATGGCCGGAGTCTATTTTTAGACTGCCAGTCTAAATATAGAATAATCGAATATTATTAGCTCTTAATAATATTTGGACTATAAACATTATCTTATCCTCTTGTAGCACTTCAGTTCGAGCTACGGATATGGCACATGCAACTGCCAGAAGGAAATACACTTTTCTTATGGGTTAGTTGAGCTATCGCATGAAGGACTTCAGTTAGAACTCAAGTGATTGAGTTTGGTGGAGTTGATTGAGGAGTTGATGGAGTTGTGTTAAGTTTGACTTAGTTGAACTAGTTTTATCTAGTCTAACTGACAAATACACTAGTAATTAGTGGTGTGAATTGATTATTAATTAATTCACTAATTATTAACTCATAAATCAACTAAAGAATACATCAGTTAACTCAGTGCATGGACAGTTCAGTGGAGACAAGTGTTAGAGGTGAGTGAAAGGGCAAGAAAGTTGTCAGTTGTGACTATAGTTGTGCATGAGATTTGCACAATCAATGGATTGAGATTGCCAATGAGGATTGCGTAGTGAAACACAAGGGAAATACGATTTTGGATCAGCCATTCTCATCTATTCTCAATAGGTATTGTACAGTGGAGGCAAGCAAATAGCGGAGGAGATTTGAACCTGTGACTTGATTCATATCTGAGCTAATTTGTGTATACCAGGTGGAGATAGTACTGAGTACTTGCGAGGAGTATTGTACTATGTATTGTTACATGTTCTCAATCAATATAATATACAGATAGTTGAGGGGTTTTCAGCTGTATGCTTTCCCCAGTACATATTGTGTTGATATGCGTGATTGATGTTTCAATGTGCGCATGCGATTGTTTCTTTAAATTTGCAAATTGATGATCAACGTAGAGGAGGTTATGTATTATGCATGATTCCGGAAATAGTGTATAATCAGGATAATCTCTGTGAAGAAGTGTCATATTATTCAAAATTTCTACACAACGGAAACATCTCGGTGAGTAGAATCTATATAGAAGATCCTTGACTCAAAATAGAGTAAGTTGTCAAGTCAAAATTCACTTGCAAGATCAGGGTAGCACCTGTTGCTGCTTGGGTTGACATCAATGACAACCTCAGATCATCTTTAGATCAACATTCTCTCCCTTTGGCATTGATGGCAACACAAGTACTCCCCCTGTGATCAGGGCACCTCTTCCTACTGCCTTCTCTCCCCCTTTGACATCAATGGCAAAGGGTAACTCCCCCTGACACACAACCATCCTGCAGACCTATACACACTTCCACTCCCCATTTATTTTCTGAATAAGGAAAATCTAATGAGAACTTGGGAGAATCCCAAGCTTTTGGTGAAGATATTCAAATGCTTCATGAGGTAAAGGTTTAGTGAAGACATCAACGATTTGTTCTTTTGTACCAACATATTTAAGTTTGATATTCTTTTCAACAACTTGTTCTCTAACAAAATGATATTTTATCAGAATGTGTTTTGTTTTTGAATGCACGACAGGATTCTTGGAGATGCTGATGGCACTGGTGTTATCACAGACGATGGGAATATGCTCACTAAATTGTACTTGAAGATCTTGCAAAGTTTATTTCATCCAAAGGATTGGAGTAGAACAAGCTGTCGTTGCAATGTATTCTGCTTCCTTTTTAGATAACGAGATTGAGGTTTGATTTTTTCTCCACCATGATACGAGACAACCACCTAGATAGAATGCTACTCCACTAGTACTCTTATGATCATCAATGGTTCCTGCCCAATCAGTATCTGTAAAGGCTTGAATAGTGAGATTGTTGCCCTTGGGATACCACAAGCCATATTCTATTGTGCCCTTTAGATATCGAAGAATTCTTTTGATGATAATAATATGTGATTCTTTTGGTGCTGCTTGGAATCTTGCTACTTGTCCAACTGCTTGCATAACATCTGGTCGAGAGGTTGTTACATATAGAATACTACCAATCATAGATCTGTACAACCTCTGATCCACATCCTTAGACGAGTAGTCTATGCTCAATTTGCAACCTGTTACCATTGGAGTAAGGATGGGTTTGCAATCTTCCATTTTGAATTTCTTGAGAATTTCCTTGATTTACTTGGCTTGACATATAAATATTCCTTTCTCTTGTTGAGATATTTGAAGCCCTAAGAAGTATGTCAACTCACCAGGTAAAGACATCTCGAACTCAGTTTTCATCTTTGTAGAAACGTTCTTACTTAGTCGATCATCATTGCTACCAAATATTATATCATCCACATATACCTATACGATTGTTAAATTATACTTATCTATTTGTATGTAAAGATTGCTATCAGCAGTACCTTTCTTGAACCCTTGTTGACGTAGATATCCATCAAGACGAGCATACCATGCTCTGGGAGCCTGCTTGAGACCATATAGAGCCTTCTATAACCTGCAAACATAGTATTCTTTTTCTGATAGTAGAAAACCTTCAGGTTGTTCAATGTAAACTTCTTCTTCTAATTCTCCATTCAAAAATGCTGACTTAATATCCATTTGGTAGACTTTTACTTTTCTTGAGCATGCATAGGCGAGAAACATCCAGATGGCTTCCATTCTAGCAACTAGTGTAAATGTTTCATCGAAATCAATTCTTTCCACTTGTGCATAGCCTTTGCAAACCAATCTTGCTTTGTTTTTGGTAACGTGTCCATCTTCATTCATTTTGTTCCTGAACACCCATTTAGTCCCATTGACATTTTTATCTTTTGGTCATGGAACTGATTCTCAGGTGTTATTCTTCTCGATTTGATCCAATTATTCATTCATAGCTACTACCCAATGTTCATTTTGGCTGGCTTCCTCAAAACTACTAGGCTCAAAGGTTACTAGAAAAGCAATGTGAGATTGTTGTGATGAATGAAGCTGTCGACCTTTTCTTGTTCCAATTCCTTCATTTATGTCACCAATGATTTGATTTGATGGATGGTTCTTTTGAATCCATTCTTTTGTTCTATTTGGAGGAGCTTCTTGTCGTTGTTCTTGTATATCTTGTTGATCATTATTTACTTTTTCCTGGTTGAAAGTTGCTTCTTGTTCTAGAATTTTCTCTGTACCTTTTTTAGCCTCTATCTCAAGCCATAAAGATTCTAGATCCTCATCATTATTAGTTAGAACATTATCTTCATGAAATGTAACATTTATGCTCTCCACTATCTGTTTTCGTCTTAGATTATAGCATTTATATGCCTTTCTTTTGCGTGAGTAACCAACAAATATACCTTCATCAACATGTGATTCAAACTTACCCAAATTTTGATCTTCTCTTTTGATATAACATTTACTTTTGAAGATTCTGAAATATTTTACATTAGCCAGTTTTCCTTTCCATAATTCATACAGGGACTTATTGCAATTATTTCTCAAAAGACTTCTATTGATAATGAAGACTGTCGTATCAATTGCTTGAACCCAAAATTTTTCATCCAATTTTGAGTCCCTTAGCGTTGTTCTACCAATTTCCTGTACGGTTCTGTTTTTTCTTTTAGCAACTCCATTTTGTTGAGGTGTTTGTGCTTTTGAAAATTGTCTTTTTATTCCATTTTCGTCACAATATTGCTGAAATAATTTGGAAGTGAATTCTCCGCCATTATCTGACCTTAGACACTTTATTTTTAAATCAATTTCATTTTCGACCAACTACTTGTATATCTTAAAGCACTCGAATGCTTCATATTTTTCTCTTTAGGAAATTGACGGCTGTCATCCTGGTATAGTCATCTATCATTAACATGAAATATAATTCTCCATCTAAGCCTTTTGTTCCCATAGGACCACATAGATCAGTATGTATCAATTCCAATGGATGTGATGCAAAGTGTTCTTTAGTTTTAAATCCGCATTTTGTCTACTTTCTGTGCCAACATGCCTCACATAGTGTGTTGGAAGGTTTTGAGATTTTCGACATTTCTCATATTGGTTCCTTTTTGCTTATACTGACAAGATTGTCAAAGTTTATGTGACCCATTCATTTGTGCCATAACCAACTTTCATCTTCTTTAGCTAGTAGACATGCTTTAGTTGCTTCATCCAGAACATATATGTCGTTTGGAACTCGACTTGCTATAGCCACAATTTTACCATACCTGCCTTTCCTAATTTCACATTTTGTGGAGTTGAATAGCATTATGTGTCCTTGATCACACATTTGTCCAACACTGAGCAGATTGTGATTCATGTTTTCAACCACTAGAACATTCTTGGCTAGAGCATCTTTGCTTCTGAGACTGATGGTACCTGGTCCTATAACATTTGAAGATACATAATTTCCAAAGGACAGGTTCCATCCTTCTTCTCTTTCAGAGATACAAATTTCTTTCTATCTCCAGTCATATGCATTGAGCAACCGCTATCCTTGAGAGCTAGAGCACAATTATCAGTGTTCTTTTTCTTCCATGTTCGTTCGTTCTGTGGTTTCGAAGATTCTTCTGGAGGATTTTCAAGTCTGTAGTCTCTGGCTATGTGTCCAAATTTTTGACATTTGTAACATTCAATATTACTTCTTAAATGTTCAAATCTATTGATGTTTCGTTGAGCCCTGTGAGGTTCATATTTGACAGATCTTCTAGAATTGTATTGGTTCCCAGGGTGCGTGTGACATTCTACAACTTTATGACCAAATTTTCCACATGAATAACAATAGGCATGAAAAATATGTTGGTAACTGGATGGAAATATTCATCGTGGAATTGTCTTCCAAGGTTGTTCTTGCAAATCTTGTCCAAAGAAGTCTACATGCCTATCAGATCTCATAGGTTCATTGTATTTTGTTGTAGAAGGTCCTACTTCTTCTTCTTTGTAACTGAGGCCATTTTTGTCATTGTAAGATCGTTGATTATTGATGAGTTCTTCCAACGCCCTTGAGCTGTTGGCATAATTTTGGACAAATTTTCCCTTCTTCACTTCCTTACGCAGTGAGACTACTTCGGCTTCTAATGCTTCCCTTTCTCGGTTGCTTTCTTCCAACTTCTTTTGAAGTGACTCTTCGATACATTTGTGTTCTTCAACTTCAATTTTGAGACCTTGAACTTGTTCTTCAAGAGTGTTGGAATGGATCTTCTCAGCCTTGAGCTCTTTTATAAGCTTTATTACCTCCTTAGAAAATTCTTCTATGGTCAACCCTTCTTGTTCGTTGTTTGATACCTTTTGTTTATTGTGCTTGGCCATAAACCATACTCTCTCATTGGCTTCTTCTTCACTGTCACTATCTTCATCGGATGATGAGCTATCTTCTTTAGAGAGAAAGTTCCTTTTGAATCCTTTCTTATTGCCTTGCTTGTTGAATTTCTTAAAGCCTTTCTTTGCTTTTGAGTTTCCATCACTTCTGTTCAGACATTTTGCTACGAAGTTCCCAACCTCACCACAACTGAAACATATCAATGGATGTTTACCTTTGAATTTTCCCTTACCAATTTTTTTTTTCTTGTAAAGTAAGCATATTCTCCATCTGAAAAACCTTCTTCATCATCTTCCTTTTCTTCACACTCGCAGGTGCAGGTGCAAGTCTTTGCCTTTGAAGGTTGTTTGTCCTTATTGGTTTTCTTAGATGTAGCGAACACAGTTTCTAGATGCGAAGTACCCTCTTCTTCATCAAGTCTCATTTCATATGCTATGAGAATTCCATGTAATTCCTCTTTGCTAAGTTTGTCTAGATTTGCACTGTATTCTAAGAGTGATACCTTTGGGTTGAATCTTCCTGGTAACGTTCTAAGAATATTTCGTATAATAGTCTTCTCGTCAACATGCTCTCCCAATCCTTCAAGAGTGTTGGTTATTTCATCAACGTGTTGGAAGTATACAACAATGTTGTCATCTTCCTTCATTCTGAGTTGCTAAATTTTTTCTTTGTAGATTTGAAGCTTTGCTTCTTTGACATTTGAGTCACTTGCATATATATTCTCAAGCTTGTCCCATACATTTTTGGTGGTTTTACAACCCAACACCTTATGATAAGCAGATTCAATAAGTCCACTGATAATAGTATTCTTTGCTTTTGCATCATTTACCAAATTATTCCTACCTTGTTCATCCGTGGTTGGTGTAAAGCCATTTTGAACAGTGTCCCATATTTCGTAAACTTGCGCCAAGAGATAGACCTCCATTCTTCCTTTCCAGAGTGCATAATTATTTTCATTGAATAGAGGTACACCATTCTTGGTATGCTCCATGATCTCCTTCTAGTTGTTAAACTGCTATTGAAGGAAC
>APFE031477305.1:131356-163982 GCA_000404065.3 Pinus taeda
AAAAAGTTTATTTCATGTGGAGAAAAGTTCACGCACTTTCATGGTTGGTTCATGGTAGTGGTCCGACAGTTTTTTTGATCCTATGGTTTTGGTCCATGGTATTGCATCCAAAAGTGTTGATCCCAAGTATTGGGTTCATGGTATTGTGTTATTATGGTTTTGGACCGTGGTATTGTGAAAGGCCTAAGACTATAAAAGAGGAAGGAAATCATTTTGCAAAGCATCATCTGAATTGTTATTGAATATCTGATAAAGTGCTAGATCTCGAATACTGTGATTGGGTTATGGTGCAGATCTGGATCTGAATAAAGAAGGAACCTGAGCGCAAGGAGAAGGATAAGTTCTATTGATGGGTCATAATATTTAAGCTTGAATGATAGTATCTTTTGTTCTGGGTTCAGACTTGGTGTGTGGTTACTATTACTGTGATTTGGATACAACTGCCAGAGAAGTGTCTACTTGATTCAGTGCTAATTGGTGAAAACGAGATTTTTTGATGCAAAAATTCTCGATGATTGATTGATGTTCATGGATCCAGTCTGAAAATTTATGAAACATGGTCCCTAGAAGAAAGAGAAGGTTGTAGCCTTCTGTAGGCCAGCACCTACGTACTAGTATCTTGGCTAGTGCAAGAGCTAAGGGGTTTGTAGCTCCCTTCCAGGAGAAGATGGAAAACGAGAGAGGGTTGTAGCTCTCTACAAGTTGCAGCCTGCGTACTGGTAAAGGACTGCACCAGTACAATTGTAAAAGGAAGTTTCTAATTAAAGAGAAGATAGAGACGAATTGCAGCAGGTGGTTTTCACCCACATTGGGTTTCCACCTTATATCTTGTGTTCTTGTGTGTGATTGTCTTCTACTCTGTTTTACTGTTTCTGGTTATTGGTTATTTGATACACATATTAACAATCAACATCTGAAAGATAAAGTAAATTATAAGTTTTCATAGTATACGTTGGTTTCCTTCTACATAGTTGCGGGTTTAATTAACTGAAGCAACGTATATCATTTGGATTTGAAAAAGGAATATTTGACTTGATAATACTGATTCACCCCCCCTCTCGGTATTATTTCCAACAAAAGGTTTAGTGAAGACACCAATGATTTTCTATTTTGTACCAACATATTCAAGTTTGATATTATTTTTAGCAACTTGTTCTTTGACAAAATGATATTTTATCGGAATGTGTTTTGTTTTTGAATGCATGATAGGATTCTTGGAGATGTTGATGGCACTAGTGTTATCACAGAAGATGGGAATAGGATCACTGAATTGTACTTGAAGATCTTGCAAAGTTTGTTTCATCCAAAGGACTTGAGTACAACAAGCTGTCGCTGCAATGTATTCTGCTTCCACTGTAGATAACGAGATTGAGGTTTGATTTTTTCTCAACCATGATACGAGACAACCACCTAGATAAAATGCTGCTCCACTAGTACTCTTACGATCATCAATGCATTCTACCCAATCTGTATCTATATAGGTTTGAATAATGAGATTGTTTCCCTTGGGATACCACAAGCCATATTCTGTTGTGCCCTTTAGATATTGAAGAATTATTTTGAAGACAATAATATGTGATTCTTTTGGTGTTGCTTGCAATCTTGCTACTTGTCCAACTGCTTGCATAACATCTGGTCAGGAGCCTGTTACATATAGAAGACTACCAATCATAGATCTATACAATCTCTGATCCACATCCTTAGATGAGTACCTGTTACCATCAGAGTAAGGACGGGTTTGCAATCTTCCATTTTGAATTTCTTGAGCATTTTCTTGATGTACTTAGCTTGACATATAAATATTCCTTTCTCTTGCTGAGATATTTGAAGCCCTAAGAAGTATGTCAACTCACCAAGTAAAGACATCTCGAACTCACTTTGCATCTTTGTAGCAAAGTTCTTACTTAGTTGATCATCATTGCTACCAAAGATTATAGCATCCACATATACCTCAACAATTGTTAAATTATCCTTATATATTTGTTCTCTTTGGAGGAGCTTGTTGTTGTTGTTCTTGTATATCTTGTTGATCATTATTTACTTCTTCCTGGTTGACAGTTGCTTTTTATTCTAGAATTTTCTCTATACCTTTTTCAGCCTCCGTCTCAAGCTTCAAAGATTCTAGATCTTGATCATTAATTGTTAGAACACTGTCTTTGTCAAATGTAACATTTATGCTCTCCACTATCTATTTTCGTCTTAGATTATAGCATTTATAGGCCTTTCTTTTTCATGAGTAACCAACAAAGATACCTTCATCAACACGTGATTCAAACTTACACAACTTTTGATCTTCTCTTTTGATATAACATTTGCTTCCAAATATTCCGAAATATTTTAGCTTAGCTGGTTTTCCTTTCCATAATTCATATGGGGTCTTATTGCAATTATTTCTGAGAAGATTTCTGTTGATAATGAATACCGTCATATCAATTGCTTTAACCCAGAAATTTTCATCCAATTTTGAGTCCTTCAACATTGTTCCACCCGTTTCCTGTACGGTTATGTTCTTTCTTTCAGCAACTCCACTTTGCTGAGGTGTTCGTGCTATTGAAAATTATCTTTTTATTCCATTTTTGTCACAGTATTGCTAAAATAATTTGGAAGTGAATTCCCCGCCATTATTTAATCTTAGACACTTTATTTTTTAAATCAATTTCATTTTCGACCAACTCCTTATAGATCTTAAAGCACTCGAATGTTTCAGATTTTTCTTTAGGAAACTAACGGCTGTCATCCTGGTATAGTCATCCATCATTAACATGAAATATAATTCTGCATCTAAGCCTTTTGTTCCCACAGGACCACATAGATCATTATGTATCAATTCCAATGGATGTGATGCAAAGTGTTCTTTTGTTTTAAATCTGCATTTTGTCTGCTTGCTGTGCCGAGAAGCCTCACATAGTGTGTTGGAAGGTTTTGATATTTTCGGCATTTCTCGTACTGCTTCCTTTTTTCTTATCTTGACAAGATTGTCAAAGTTTATGTGACCCATTCGTTTGTGCCATAAGCAGATTTCATCTTCTTTAGCTAGTAGACATGTTTTAGTTGCTTCACCCAGAACATATATGTCGTTTGGAGCTCGACTTGCTATAGCCACAATTTTACCATACCTGCCTTTCCTGATTTTACACTTTGTGGAGTTGAATAGCATTATGCGTCTTTGATCACACATTTCTCCAAGACTGAGCATATTGTGATTCATGTTTTTAACCAATAGAACATTCTTGGCCAGAGCATCTTTTCTTTCGAGACTGACGATACTTGATCCTATAACATTTGAAGATCCATAATTTCCAAAGAACACGGTTCCATCATTCTTCTCTTTCAGAGATACAAATTTCTTTCTATCTCCAGCCATATGCATTAAGCAACCGCTATCAACATACCACACATCTTTGTTGTTTTGAGCCTTGAGAGCTAGAGCACAATTATCAGTGTTCTTCTTCTTCCATGTTCATTTGTTCTGTGGTTTCGAAGATTCTTCTGGAGTATTTTAAAGTCTACAGTCTCTGGCTATGTGGCCAAAGTTTCGACATTTGTAACATTCAATATTACTTCTTAAATTTTCAAATCTATTAATGTTTCGTTGAGCCTTGGGAGGTTCATATTTGACATATCTTCTAGAATTGTATTGGTTCTTAGGGTACAGGTGACATTCTACAACTTTATGACCAAACTTTCCACATGCATAACAATAGCCATGAAAAATATGTTGGTACCTGGATACAAATCTTCGTCAGGGAATTGTCGTCCAAGGATTTTCTTGCGAATCTTGTGCAATGAAGTCTACATGCTTGTCAGATCTCATAGGTTCATTGTATTTCGTTGTAGAAGGTCCTACTTCTTCTTTGTAAGCGAGGCCATTTCTATCATTGTAAGATCGTTGATTGTTGATGAGTTCTTCTCGTCAACAGGCTCTCCCTATCCTTCCAGAGTGTTGACTATTTCATCAATGTGCTGGAAGTATGTAGCAATGTTGTCATCTTCTTTCATTCTAAGTTGCTCAAATTTTTCTCTGTAGATTTGAAGTTGTGCTTCTTTGACATTTGAGTCACCTGCATATATATTCTCAAGCTTGTCACATACATTTTTGGTGGATTTAAAACCCAACACCTTATGATAAGAAGATTCAATAAGTCCATTGATAATAATATTCTTTTCTTTTGCATCATTTACCAAATTCTTCTTACCTTGTTCATCTGTGGTTGGTGTAAAGCCATTTTGAACAGTGTCCCATACTTCGTAACCTTGCGCCAAGAGATAGACCTCCATTCTTCCTTTCCAAAGTGCATAATTATTTTCATTGAATAGAGGTACATTCTTGGTATGCTCCATGACCTCCTTCCAGTTGTTAAACTACTATTGAAGTAACCAAGCTCTGATACCAATTGTTGGAAAACATTGAGGGCGGGGGTGAATCAGTATTCCTTACCATTTAGCACTTTTTAATCTTTTCAGAGCATTAGTTAATCTTCAATTATCATTAATGTTTATGCAGTAACAACAGCGAATAAAATAACACAGGAGGCACAAGAATTTTAGGTGGAAAACCCCCTCCGGGTCAAAAATCACCGAATTCTTTTCTAATAATTCTTTAATATTCAACTCCAATTGAAAAGAAAGCTCCAATTTCCTAGAATCTAGAAAAACATTCTTCTCTAGCTCCCATTGGATGGATGCTCCAATGCTCGAGATTCTTTAATAGTCAACTAAACAGATGCCCTAACACCTAATGAGCTACAATTCACCCTAGCACCACCCTACCACCTTGAATTTTTCATAGGATTGAACCTATTGGTGACTTCATGCACTAGCCTAACACCACCCTACCACCCTATAGAAGAATAAATGAAGAATGGACTCTCGTACCAGGGAAAATGGTCCACTTTACAATGATATAAAATGATGTAGAAGAAGAAGACACACTAAACCATAACCCCAACTATCATAAAACCACCTAATGATGATCCGAGACTTCTCGACACTACCTCTTCAACTCTTGGCAGATAGACACTTGTACAACTTTTACAATTATGCTTTTATAATGACTCTGTACAATGATACTTTTACAATGATTGTATGCAGTGCTTCCCACTTGAAGACTTCATGTGGTGAACTTCTTGCTGCTGTTCTGCACCTTGATTGTTGATCTGTTCATGCTACCCTTTCTCACTCTTCAGAACATTAGATTATGCATTGAGTCTTCTCTTGATGAATATATAATACCTGCAAGAATCCTTCAAAGAATTACCCATGGCATGATAATAGCGAAACTTACCTCATCCTGCAGAACATATGTCAGTGCTAAACAAAAACAACAAATTAGAATACAAAGAAACTAATGCAATTAAGAGATGGACATGCAAATGTAGAAGATACTTACCCGTAGCTTACCTTTGCTGCATCATTTTGCTACACCTTACTCATTGCTGCCCTAGAAAGTCTGGTCCTTTGCACCCCTTAACAACACTTGATCTAGTTTTTCTTGCCTTCTAGGAGCACGATATTTAATTTGCTGTATCTCTATGATTTCAGATCCCCAACATGTAATCTTTAGTCTTGTAGAAGCCCTCTGAGTCTTCTTTCCAATGCCATAGGTATGACCCGATTTGGACTCTTCAAGGCAAAGTTATGCCCAATCTCTCACAATGACCTAATTATGGACTAGTTCAGTAGAGCGAACTTGTACGACATACCACATGTCACTATTTCCTCCTTCGGCTCTAAAATTGATAACAAAAAACTACAGTCCGTGCACTGTTCGCCACTTTTTATAGAATTCCAATCCTCTTCTCTAAGAGAGAGTTATGACAATTTTACCAAGGTCACTTCTTTGAGATGAAATTCGGCAACCTGCAAAAGCCCTAACTTCCACAGATAATATCTCCACAAATATAGTGAACCAAGATCTAAAATTCGGTCATGACGTTCATTAGGATTACCAATCAAATGGGTTTTAATTTTAGAATCTAAGACTTTGCAAACTTCAAGTTATAGCGAAAATTCCACGATCACTACATTTGGAGGATATATGAGATTTCTTTTTATAGAGTTGAGAGGGGCTTCTATAGAGAATATTGGAGGGATTTAGGAGATTTAAAAAATATTAATTAATTACTATTCAATGAACAAAACCAATTATGAGTGCCATGCCACAACCCCATAGGTTTTTAGCCCATTAACTGGGGTTACTAACTTCAAATATGAATATGTATCAAACCGTAAAGAATTACTTGGCGTGACATATATCAACAGAAACATCTCGATGAGTAGAATCTATCTAGAAGATCCTTGACTCAAAATAGAGTAAGTTGTCAAGTCAAAATTCCCTTGCAATATTAGGGTAGCACCTGGTGCTGCTTGGGTTGACATCAATGAAAACCTCAGATCATCTTTAGATCAAGATCATCAACTGAAAGAAAACAAGCACATAACATCATTATTTTTGGACCAATGTCCCCAGAAAAACCCAATGTGGGAAAATTGGTGTAGCTATTCAAAGGGTTTTATTATTATGCAGTTTTCAGAATACAACCAAGGTGCCAGAAATGGCTCACCCAACAAACAATTCCCTCGGCTGCAGTACCTCTCCTCGGAGAGAGATATTTTGGCTGATTAATCACCAGATGAATGATCCCACAACAACAATTGTAGCTTCCACTCCTGTGCATCACTCTGATAGGGACTGCGTCACCCTACCCGGCTCACTAGTTCCTAGTCTGTCCCACAAAATCCTCCCTGTGCTACCTCTTGGCCTTGCGTCAACTCTGCTAGCCTCAGCATAGCTTCTGAAGCTTCTGCATCATCCCTTAGACCCTCTACTTCACACACACTGGCCTCTCTTGGTTCTGCGCAACTCTTAGTTGCCTCTGCGTAGCACCCAACTGCCTTTATGTCAACCTCTCCAGGCTCTGCGATGTCTCTTTGGTACCAACTCTACCTCTCTGCTATGTATTCACTACCCCTCGTTGATGATCACTGATTCGATTTCTCTTAGCAAACCCCGCTCTAGAAAATCGAGTGACTGATCACTCTGGTGTGTTCTCCAACTAACCCTTAAGCCTCCTCTTATACTTTTCTCGTTGGTCCATCAACGATCAAGATTAAATCTCTAATCAATGAATAAGATTAGATTTGGCTTGATCCATGGCTTTTGGACCCTTCTAATCCAGTTTTATATTAATACCCATTAATATTTTATTTTTGCTAAGTTTAAACTTAGGAACTCCATTAAAAATATTAATTATTTTAATATCTCCCAAACTGATTAGAATCTGCCCAAACCATTTCTAGGTCTTCGAGATCTCATGTGCTTTAACCTCTCCACTAATTTTCATGGCTAGAGCACATTCAATGCCACCCCAAATCAACACAAGGATCATCTTTCGTTGCTTGGAAGTACCCTGGTATAGCATGGAGAGAACATCCCACATCTCTTTGGTCATTACCTTTGCCACTGTATGTGAGATTATATGATCCTAGACTCCATCTAGGATCAACTGATTTGCCTTCGCCATTTCCTTCCCGAACTCCTTGAGTTGATCTGCATCCTGGGGAACTACTACCACGTTGTCTATGTAAGATTTCATGCCATATTCACCTAGAAGGAAGGACATACTAGCCTTCCAGATGACATAGTTGGAGGAACCCTCCAACCTATAATGATATTTAAGACCAGCTATGGCCATCACTAAAACTGCTGAAAACTCCCTCTTTCCATCTGCTTGGTTGCTACTCTGCTACTCACACTCCATTCTAGAATGCACAAATATGCTAGCTGCTATTACCAATCTATAATGGAAAATAAAACTTCTAAAACTCAAATTTCCCTGAGAGAAATATTCCCTCTATTGTGTGTGATTTTCTCTTCCACCCAAAATTTATTCTGCAACTGTAAACTATTGCAAAACCCTCTACGTCCAAACAGAAATATGCTCACCAAAAATCTAAGTTGTTGCTGTTCTCTTTGGCTGTTGGAATCACAATATCGGACAACTTGAATTTTCTTCCAACCTGCAAATGAAAATAGAACCCTAGCCCCAGTAGTTCATCCTACTTGTCTGGGTATTGCACAACTTCTGATAGTTTCAGTCTGCTGCTCCCTTTGAACGGTGAATTCTCTCCTCTATTTTTGACCTTCCTGGCTAATCAATTACGCTTTGATACCATGTGAAAATTTCATCTATCACAACAAATGGAAATTAATTTTCTAATTGTTAATTTATTTAACAATTTATCTATTGTCTTCTATGACAAACACCAAATAATTCACATTGTGATTTTCACAAATAAACTGTGGAAGAAAATAATGTTTGAGACTAAGAAAATCTAGCACAAACACATGAATTTTACACAATTATTTTTGGACAAATGTCCCTAGAAAAAACCAATGTGGGAAAACTGGTGCAATGATGAGGGTTTTATTATTATGCAACAGTGAAATTCTGAGTACAATTTGGATGTTGAAAACTGGCAATCCACAACAAGAAAATTTGACAAAGATATTCTCTGAGAAAATCTGACACTCACACGTTCCTACACTCGTGCTACCTATACTCGCGCATTCTTGCACTCATGTTCTTGCACTCACGCGTTCTTGCACTCACATTATTGCACTGGGAATAACTCAACCTCTTGCTGCTACCTCTCCAAATCTAGAAATCTTCCTCTGGATCACTGTCCCTACACCTCATTGACACCAGGTCCCTCTCTGGCTCGAAATCTATTATTGCGAGCTCAATCTACACAAGGAACTACTATTCAAGTGTCTCCCCATCACCACATCGATCCCTTCTTATATCTTCCTGTTAAGACTTCAATGACCAAGATTAAATCTTAATCAATGGATTAGATAATTTCTAGATTGATCTGTGTGAGTTTCTAGAGAATTCTCACCTTGACTTAATTAATTTTGATTACTTAACCAATTTTCCTATGTTTAGACTTAAGAAACATTAAAAAATAGGTTAATAATTTAATTAAGCCATCTCTAGGTGGAATTTCCATAAACGATTTATGATTTATGGAGATCTCATGTATTCTAGCCTCTCCACGATGTTTCTTGACTAGAACACATCAGATGCTACACAAAATAACACGCAAAAACCTGAAGAATGAATTACCAGATACAAGGAGCAACAACCAAACTGTCAGCAAAATGAAAAGAGTCAAGAACTAAACTACTCATGAAAGCATGCCACATATGCCAAAATATCCAATATGCCCATAGAAAGTGTTGGGATAGGGTCCCCATGGTCAATTTTGGGTTAGTTAACCAATTTTTTAGAAATATTTTGTAAAGAATGTAAAGTCTCTGCAAATATGGAAGTGAAGCGTGTTGGGCCGTGAATACGACCACCTTTGTAACACTTATTTCATCCATTTTTACTCTTCTTTATCAAGTCATTTATTATAATTTATTATTTAAATCCATTTTATAAATGGTTTATGCTCTTATAGATGAATATTATTTATTCTCCTTTATTTCTAATAAATTGATGATTATGCATGATTTTATCAATGATAGTTTCAATAAATTGGTTGTAACATTATTTACGATTTTTAAACTCCAAGATAATTTCTAGATTGAAGATTTAACTATTAAAAGTGCCAACTCAGAAATTCGCTGGAATAAGAAGTGACAGTTTTGCGGTTGATATTCTGGGCAAATGTAGAAGAATTTGGAAAATCTGGAACATGGGTTTTGTCCAGAACGGACCCAATTAACGTTTCTAAAAAATGGTTTGCCCAAATTCAGCTTGTACTGAGAGAAAAGCATGGTTCTTTGAGCATGATTTTCTCAGATTTGTTGTTGCGGCTGTCCTCAAAATCTCAACTGCGAAGCCAAATTCGTCTTGCTCTTATTGGGAGATGGATGGAAATATATCTTCTTGTTGATCAATTGGTTGGAAACAATCCAATTTTGTAATAGAATCATGTTGTAATTATCTCTATTGTAATTTCTCTCTGATCTATCTATTTAAATGAAAACATAGAACAAAGATGGGGAGGGCTAAGAGAATGGAGAATTGAGGATTTAAAATTAAGAATTCATGATAGGATAGGAGGAAGAAAAGATTGTTTCATGCTGTAAGTCTCAAAGCTTCAGCTGTTGTAATGATTTCACCATTTAATGATTAATACCTGATTTGGGAGTTGTTGTTCATTCTTTTCATCTGAAGTAACTAAGTAGCATCTGTTGGTGGCTAAGGGCCTAGTCTCTGGTGGAGTACGCTGCTGCTGCTGTATATTATCTTCTTGGCTTATGTGTGGTTGTGCTTATTAGCGTTACTTGGTAATCTGGTATGTTTTGTTATTTTACATCACGGTTCTCTTATATTTGATTCATGTTCAACTAAGTAATATCGTTCTCAATACCAAGAATATGGTATTGATTCATCTTGACTTGGTAACACATTGCTATTCTTTCAATCATTGATATAACGTTGCTGATCCTTATAGAATGTATTGTTGTTCAATTGTAGCTTATCCGTGTTGTAACACTTAATTGGTATTACTGAATTCATCTTAGAGATTATATTTCCTTGCGATTTTTGGATCTATTGATGTTGTTGTTCCATTATAAAATACAATCGTATTCTTTATAACTAACACTGATAAGTGGATTACCAAGATCAGATTACCATTAAGGTGTGCCGTGTGTATATATGGTTTTCAAGCGCTGTTCTATAATTCATCATTAATCAGTGTTGTTCCATTTTGGTGTGTTGTTCAATCCATTCTTAAGAGTGAAGGATTGCCATTTGATTCCTGTAGGTCACGATTAGTGCATTTGATCTTATAGACTAAGGTGTTACTACTTGCTAGAATTAGTTGCTATTATAGTTTCTTGTTTGCTGTTCCATTTCAGGTTTGCTGTTCTATTTCTTAATTGTTGTTCCATTTCTTATCTGCCGTTCCATTTTCTGTTATTTGCGTTATTGATTGCTTTGGTGTGCAACAGCGCTGTCAACTGTAGAGAACATTGGTTACTGCTTCCTTGTTCTCAGATTGATTGTCTTGTCCTAGTTTGATTTCAATTGCATCAATCTCTAGAGGAATGAGTTATTGCTACTGTATCCTCAATTGATGTTTGTTGAGTGAATAGTTGGATTTCAGAGCATGAGTTTATGTTATTATTAGATTTATTTTTCAAGCATTCATTTACTTTTGGATTTTAAGCACTATACTGCAAAACATTACTCTTGAGTAAATAGCCGCCTCAGACTGAGTACACTCTTGAAATAAAAAGTCGTCCCTGGGTTGACAATTAATGTGAGGTAATTAGGAGTTAAAAAGACACATTTTTATCACTCGACATTTTGGTGCCGTTGCCGGGGAGAGTATAGCCATTTTTTAAAGAGTAGTGTGCATCTGATGAGTGCCTGTTAGGAAGAAATTGGGTATTAAAAACGGAAGGTAAGAACCTGCGTACAGGGGCATGTAAAAGCCCTTCTCCCTCGCCCGATTTGAATTTTTGTGTGAATGAAAAAAAATAGAAATTTTGAAAAAAAATCTCATGATTTCACTTAAGTAGTGATGTAAGCACCACCCATTTCACTAACCAATTGACAGGAACATTTGAAGAAGGAGCCTTAAATAAACACATGAAGAATATCTTCTATTATGGTAAGAAATGGCTCACATTTCTACTTTTGAATTTCCTATCAAAGATCTAGGAGGAGTGACACAAATGCACATAATTCCCCCATCTTTACCAAATTTTCATGGTTTAGCAAATGAAGATCCAGATACATCCTTATTTGAGTTCGAAATACTTTGTAGAGGATATGATTATTGTACTAATGATCAAAGGTTGAAAGTGTTTCCTCTTACTCTAAAAGGAGCAGCTCTCTGATGGTTCATGAGCCTAGGTGGGAATTGCATCCAATCATGGGAGGACATGAAGAACGCATTCTTGAAGAAGTACCAAGACTATTGAAAATCCAATGCAGATATTTTCAGTATGATACAAGGGGAATATGAAATTTTGGAGGACTATGTAGATCGATTTCAATACAACCTTCAAAAATCAAAATATAAGCATTTGGAAAAAGAGATCTTAAAAACACTCCTTCTTAAAGGAATCAAAGATAAATTTCTAGAACTCTTAAATCTAGTAGGAAAAGGTGATGTTTTTCAGTTGTCATATGATGATGTTTGTGAATTGTGCATAAGGTATTCAAGAGGAATCTCCAAGACTGGTAAGAATTCTAGAGATGTTTGTTCTTTCTTTTCCAAATCTGCTACAAGAATAGGAAACATAAGAGCTAAAATCAATGATTTACTTGAACATTTTAAAGTTGATTTTATTACCTCTCTAAGTTCAAAATTGGATGCTTTGCAGGTTCATAAAAATCAAGAATTTGATGAAGTGTTTTTCACTCATGATCGAAAGGAGCATACCATAGAGGGTTACTCTTCCTTATCTAGGATGGAAGTATCATATAAAAGAGGTGAGGAAGCTACAACAAGGTCAAAACCATGGAAATCATGGCCTACAGGTATGGTTCAAAACACTTCTTTTCCATTCTCTTACTTGCATAATCCATTATGAAATACTCATGTTCTAGGGCAGCCATGTCAATTTCAATATAACCACCAATATTATCTACAAGTTTGGCATGGTTCACCTTATGATTGCATGACTACTCTCCCTCATCTTGTAGCATAAGCACATTCTCCATATTCTCCACCAACTCTTCCACAACATCCTTCTTGCATATCAAATTTATCCACTCAACCCAACCAACCACATCATCACAATGCTCCATTCTTTACACATTTTCTTGCTCAACTAATTCCACGCCATCACCACAATAAACCAGTACAACATGCTTACAATGTTGAACTAAAAAATTTACCCACCCTTCCCACCTATTCTATCTCACATGTGTCATTAGAGAAAGCTTACAACGAGATTCAGAATGTTTCAAATTCAAAAATTGTAGAAGCTATGGAAAAAAATGAGGTTTCTTATAGTATGTATCAACAAGCTATTTTAAAAGCTCAAGAACTTCATGATATGATGGCTATGGGAAATCAAGAAAGTAACGGATACATTGAAGATTGGTTTCACTCTATCATTTGTTTGCAACATCACTCTATGCTTCAACAATTTTTGATACCATTTTTTCAAGGAGAGTTGGCTTCTCATACCCTAATTTTCATTAATATGCATTTTTCAAATTTGGGTATGTGTATACGTGAAGCCTTATTTCGAAAATGGCTCCAGTGGAAGTACTCATATACGTATTCATATTCATTTTTCAAATCAAAATAGGTTAGTGTAGAAAATAAAATAAATAAGGGAATAAATAAATGCATTTTGTTTTTTTTATTATGTAAAACTAGTTGTTTTTTGTTGCAACATCCTATGCAAATCAACATTGGCGACAATTTTTTAATTCATTTGTGTATGTATATGAATTATAATGGAAATAATAATTCTACAAACGCTCATATTCACTTTTATCACCAATTTGAAAAAATGCTTCAATATCATATTTTTTTGGCTTGTGGGTTTGATGGAATTTCTGCAAAAACAGTCGGGACAGTCATGTTTTGAGGGACCAAAAGGGAATATTTTTAAAACCTATTTATATCCTAAGTAGCCCTTGATGTATACTTTCCAAATCAATTTGAATCACTCAATTTGGATTTGAAACGAAAACGTTAGAACCAAAACATTGACCGGATGTCTAGCGGGCAGCTCAGGAACAGAGTTGGGACAATCAATTTTTGGAGGTCTAAATGAATGAATTTTTAAAATATGTTTCTATAGTAGATTCCCTTATGAATATAGTTTACAATTCAATTGGAATCAATCATTTTCAATATCTTATGGGGAAGTTATGATCAAATACTGACTGCCTATCGTAAATCAGCACTCTTAAAACTCTGTCTTTCCGGCTGTTCTTTACAGTATTGACCTATCAATTCTTCTTGTATTCCAAATATGTTTCTATTTGAGATAAATAAATGAATATAATTTAATTTCAAATTTTAATCATTCTAATCTTACATCAAACGAAAAAGTTATGCTTGAAATATCAACTGTTGGTCTAAGCCGGGTAATCGAAAATGACTCTATTATGCAGGTTGTTCTAACTAAAATTGATATATCATATCATTGAATTTTTAAAACCTATTTGTATTGGAGATACACCTTTGAATTATCTTTCATTTGGCTTTGGAATCACTCAATTTCAACGAAAAACAAAGAAATTGTGATTAAAACATTGCAGGTTAGCATGATTGACCACTGCTCTCCCGCAGGTAACAAATAAATTTTACTTTGTTATTTTCTCCATGGATTTGTTCTAAAGAGTAACTACTTGTTAGTTTTTTGCATAATTCTTGGATTAGGGGAGCCCGTGCACCTCTTTTTTTCTATAATTTAATGTTTTATTGTAGGTAGATACTCGTTTTTTGCAGGTCCTAGGAAAAAAGAAGGTCAATTTATAGACAAGTGATTCTTGAAAGAATTTTTTATGAAACAAAGAAATTTCATCTAACTCATTACCCAACGAATTCATAATATAAGAAATGAAGAATTGATTTCCATTTGAAGATTCATGTCTTGTCACTGTTGCCAAAACATTTTTCAAAGAGATCATTTTTTTACATAATATCATGGCTGTTGTAACTTAGTTTACATATTGTTTGTAAATAAAATGTTTTATTTATTTATTTATTTATTTTTATTTTGTGTTTCAGGTGTTGCTTCATTCAAACTGTAACCCATCTTCAGCATCAATGCCGTGAACAGCTAATTTATTTTTTTGCATGTTTGCATTTATGGTTGTCCATTTTGTTGTTCATTTTTCACGTTTTGCTGTTCCTTTTCAAAATGAAGCAACATGTTTTGCTGTTCCTTTTCGAAATGGGAAAACACTTCTACACTTTCACGTTTTGCTGTTCCTTTTCGAAATGGAACAACACTTTTGCACTCACGTTTTTCTGTTCCTTTTCGAATGGAACAACACTTCTGCACTTTCACGTTTTGCTGTTCCTTTCCGAATGGAACAACACTTCTGCACTTTCACGTTTTGCTATTCATTTTCGAAAGGAACAACACTTCTGCACTTTCACATTTTTGTTGTCCCTTTCTGAAGGAACAACACTTTCACATTTCTGTTGTTCTTTTTCCAAAGGAACGACACTTGCGTTTTTTTCTATTCCTTTTGCAAAGGAACGACACTTTCATTTTTGCTGTTCTTTTTCCAAAGGAACGACACTTGTGTTTTCGTTGTTCCTTTTCCAAATGAACGACACTTTTCATTTTTTCTGTTCATTTTATAAAGGAACGACACTTGCGTTTTTGTTGTTCCTTTTCCAAAGGAACGACACTTTTGATTATTGTTGTTCCTTTTCCAAAGGAACGACACTTGCGTTTTTGCTGTTCATTTTCTAAAGGAACGACACTCTTAGTTTTTGCTGTTCCCTTTTCCAAAGGAATGACATTTGCATTTTCACACTTTTTTGTGTGTATTTTTTCTTTTTGGTGTGCATTTCCTTTGTTGTTCCCTACAATGAACAACACTTTTTTTGAGTGTTTTTGATGTTCCTTTTTCCAAAGGAACGACATTTGCATTTTCACACTTTTTTGTGTGTATTTTTGCTTTTTGGTGTGCATTTCCTTTGTTGTTCCCTACAAAGAATAACACTTTTTTTGAGTGTTTTTGCTGTTCCTTCAAAGAAACAACACTTTGGGAGTATTTTCGAGAGCAACCCTTCCTTCCTCTTGTGGGATTATTCCTAGTTCATCTCAACCACATTTTACTGATTCCCTTTCATGGCATAAAGTACACTACTTTTATGAGGACAATAATTATGAATTTTATTGAAGCGAGTTAATATCATTCACGTTATGATCTTTAACAGGACAACTCCTTGATGATAGATTCTTTTCAAAAGGGACACAATTATTTATATACTACTTTACTGCATTGTTTTCTATTGAACATGATGTTGATTGATCATCTTAATACCATGCCGGTTCCACATTTCCTGGTTATAATCTTCTCTGTCTGTAATAAATGAGATTATGGGTATATTTTTTTCTATTGACATGTTCAACTTCTTCCACCATCCCTACTCTTAAGGAGTACTAAGCCTCCCTCTTTTTATCATAGAAATGTGTAATAACAACGAAATTTTGTTCACAGATGGAGGATAGGGGGTCTCATTACGAGCCAACCTACCATGTTCATAAGGCTGTAACAAAGTGACATTCCCAATTATGGCCACCACACCAGGGTTATGATCCATTGGATAGCCAAATTATCCTTGGAATAGGAGGTCTCATCACGAGCCGGCCTGATCACTTTTGCTACATCCCAGTGAATGGCAGTGTGGTTATCCAGTTACCACGCCAACACACTGATCTCTTCTGTAGAACAGCACTGGAACTCTCCATTTATAAATTGAGGATCCTGGCTCATATGGGTTAAAAAGCAACCCTGTCGAGGCTATGGACGCCTGCTGGTAGCAGAGGCTCTGCTTATGGTATTGAAGTTATATTTTATCATCAATTATTACTATAATACCATTTTCTTATTCTTTTTTTATTAGAGAAGTTATTTCCTTAATTTTTATCCCTATTTTTGAATCTTTATGCATGATAAATTCTTTTATGATCAATCGCATCATTTTCAGTTAGAATACCATCAATAAAGCATCTTTTTGGCATATTGTTGTTCTTTTTCTCTTTTTCATAACTTATCATCAATCCAAAGTGTCCTATCTTTTATTCGTAACTATCTTTATACACTCTGCTCTCATTATAACCATAACTCTCGCCGTCCTATCATTGATATGTGTACTCTACTGTTGTATTGTTCATTCCCTTGCCTTGCCGTCACCATAACACCTTTCATAGGCTTTATGGTCATGGAATCCATTTTTCAATTGGAGGGGGGAATGTATGCATTATGGGATAGCATGCGATATGATTACTGCACTCTGCCATAACTTGTTGATGACAAAATATTAGTATTGCATGTATACAAAAGTTTTTCTGATTGAAATTTTTGCATGCATCTTATCTGTCGTTATTCAAACCCAACAATATGGATTCAAGAACATTGTATGCACAAGTGTGATTTGTTTACATAGAACAACAAGTATGCAGGGGAAATTCTATTCACAACATGACCACACTATTGTAACTAACAGAAGCGGCTCGAGCAACTTGCGAACGCGAACAATTCTTCAGACGTTATGTACTTACCTGGATTCCACCTTTTGCATCACTTTCAGCACCAACTTTTCCTACATCAGCTTCAACAACTGCTAGTACATATATGTCATTCCACATTTTTCTTTTTGGAGGTAAAACTTGAGGTAAAATAGCATAATTTTCTGATTTATTACGAATTTAGGAGAATTTAATGAAAATCCATTGAGCATTATTTATCATCCTTCAGTCCACATTTTTACCACTTCCCATTTTTTTCAGCAACATATCATCTTGGGGGAGTGCTGCTTTCATTCATTTCTTTCTTATAACCATGTCATTCATAGTTTTTATTATCCATTACTATTTTTATTCATTCTCAACACCTCCCTTATTCCATGATTGTTTTACACCAAGCATAGAATTCAACATATGGTAGCAACCACCTCAATTTGTTTTCTAGCATCGCATGAGACCATGCTAATTTTTTAGAGAGGGGGAGGAATTACTACGCACGATGGACGTTTTTTTTTGCTTTCTTTCTCATTTAAGGCATACAATTTCAGTGTAGAAATTGATTTCCATAATATTTTTAAAGCTATGAACTCACTTCTTGTGATTTCTGGATAACACAGATGTATCATTAAAATACACAAACCCAGATAATTTCAAGTTAAATTGGTTCATAAAATTTCGGAAATCATGCATTCTCACCTACAGCCATTTTGTTTATATCTCATTATCCGTGCATCAAAACTATCTGATTTTTGGATCATAGAAGCATTAATATAGTTGAAATCTACTTGCACAATTTCAACAAAATCTAGTTTGTAGTTTTTGGGAAAATGGTTAATGAAGGTTGCTGTCATTTATATTATATTTTGCTGCAACTTAATTTTTATGCCTTCATCAAGATTGCTCAAATTGAATATTCATTAATTGAGGAAGAATTCATTTGTTCTATCCATTTCATGAGCTGAGATGAACAAATTTTATTGCTTGGTTAACACATGGGTTTTGTCTTTGGGTTGCATGAGGACATGCAACATATTCAGTTTTTGTTGCATGAGGACCTGCAATATATTCGGTGTGGGGGTGTGTTCGGCCGTGAATACGACCACCTTTGTAACACTTATTTCATCTATTTTACTCTTCTTTATCAAGTCATTTATTATAATTTATTATTTAAATCCATTTTATAAATGATTTATGCTCTTATAAATGAATATTATTTATTCTCCTTTATTTCTAATAAATTGATGATTATGCATGATTTTAGCAATGATAGTTTCAATAAATTGGTTGTAACATTATTTACAGTTTTTAACCTCCAAGATAATTTATAGATTGAAGATTTGACTATTAAAAGCGCCAACTCAGAAATTCGCTGGAATAAGAAGTGACAGTTTTGCGGTTGAGATTCTGGGCAAATGAAGAAGAATTTGGAAAATATGGAACATGGGTTTTATCCAAAACGGACCCAATTAACTAAATAAGAAATGTTTTCCCCAAATTTGGCTTGTACGGAGAGAAACACAGGGTTCTTTGAGCATGCTTTTCTCAGATTTGTTGTTGCGACCGTCCTCCAAATCTCAGCTGCAAAGCCAAATTCGTCTTGCTCTTGTTGAGAGATGGATGGAAATATATCTTCTTGTTGATCAATTGGTTGGAAACAATCCAATTTTATAATAGAATCATGTTGTAATTATCTCTATTGTAACTTCTCTCTGATCTCTCTATTTAAATGAAAACAGAGATCAGAGATGGGGAGGGCTAAGAGAATGGAGAATTAGGGATTTAGAATTAAGAATTCATGATAGGATAGGAAGAAGAAATGATTGTTTCATGCTGTAAGTCTCAAAGCTTCAGCTGTTGTAATGATTTCACCATTTAATGATTAATACATGATTCGGGAGTTGTTGTTCATTCTTTTCATTTGAAGTAACCCAGTAGCATCCACTAGCGGCTAAGGGCCCAACCTCTAGTGGATTACGCTGATGTTGCTGTATATTATCTTCTTGGTTTATGCGTGGTTGTCCTTATTAGCGTTATTTGGTAATCTGGTATGTTCCATTATTTTACATCATGGTTTTGTTATATTCGATTCATTTTCAACTAAGTAATATCGTTCTCAATGCCAGGAATGTCGTATTGATTCATCTTGACTTGGTAACGCATTGCTATTCTTTCAATCATTGATATAACGTTGCTGATCCTTACAGAATGTATTGTTGTTCAATTACAACGTATCCGTGTTGTAACACTTATTAATTGGTATTACTGAATTCATCTTAGAGATTATGTTTCCTTGCAATTGTTGGATCTATTGATGTTACTGTTCCATTATAAAATACAATCGTATTCTTTATAACTAACACTGATAAGTGGATTACCAAGATCAGATTACCATTAAGGTGTGCCGTGTGTATATATGGTTTTCAAGCGCTATTTTATAATTCATCATTAATCAGTACTGTTCCATTTTGGTGTGTTGTTCAATCCGTCCTTAAGAGTGAAGGATTGCCATTTGATTCCTGTAGGTCACGATTGGTGCATTTGATCTTATAGACTAAGGTGTTACTACTTGCTAGACTTAGTTGTTGTTACAGTTTCTTATTTGTTGTTCTATTTCAGGTTTGCTATTCTATTTCTTAATTGTTGTTCCATTTCTTATCCGCCGTTCCATTTTCTGTTATTTGCGTTATTGATTGCTTTGGTGTGCAACAGGGCTGTCAACTGTAGAGAACATTGGTTACTGCTTCCTTGTTCTCAAATTGATTGTCTTGTTCTAGTTTGATTTCAATTGCATCAATCTCTAGAGGAATGAGTTATTGCTACTGTATCCTCAATTGATGTTTTCTGAGTGAATAGTTGGATTTCAAAGCATTTGAGTTTATGTTATTGTTAGATTTCTTTTTCAAGCATTCATTTACTTTTGGATTTTAAGCACTATACTGCAAAACATTACTCTTGAGTAGATAACCGCCTCAGACTAAGTACACTCTTGAAATAAAAAGTCGTCCATGGGTTGACAATTAATGTGAGGTAATTAGGAGTTAAAAAACACCTTTTTATCGCTCGACAAAGCGCACAGCTAACTAGAAGTCAAATGGGCTTTAGCCCCTTGTTTGGGTAAGTAATAAGTCCATTTTGAGACTCACCCATAGGCCACATGCCATGGTATTTATTAAAGAAGCTATATATAGTTGAGTCATAATGAGTGTAAGCATCAATGAAGTCAAGATAGAAGATTGTTTTGGGCAAGTGCTAAAGCAGGAAAGCATTGTTTCCTGTACTCAGGCCAAGGGGGAAGGCTCCTGCAACTGAGTGCGCGAAGACCTTGGTAAGTTCACAGTTGAGTGCGCAGGGTGGACAAGTTTGTATTTTGAATACTGAACCTAATAAAGACTGATTTTGGACCGAATACCTTGAATTTGTGTCTTATTCTTATTTATGTTCATGTTATGTTTTATCATTCAACGATATTTTTTCTGTGGAATAATGTGTAATTGCTGCGCGAACCTATTGAATCTTTAATATTTATGCATGAACTAAGTAATTATCTGTTTTCACGAAGATAAAAGGTTAAATCTATTATGATTTCTGTTGAATCGGGTAGATCTGCGTGAAGATAGATCTAGGGTTACTATTTGGGCGCGAAGTGGATATTTTGCTTCTTTTAGGTATATAACATCTTATCGCAGACCTTCGCTAAGGTCTAAGAGCCGTTTACTTAGAGTTACAGTGGCGGACCATAGAAGGATACCAATCTGTGCGAAGGCAGATCTGAGCTACAACGGCTTAAGATCACTTATCACACGGTCTCTAGATGCATAAACCTAGTTCTAGCATCCCCCAATACTGCTTTGGGTGAGACTGGAGCCTGCGCTATGTAGGTTGTTGCCGAAAGGGCCAACAGTTAGGGTTTTGTTGGTTGGCGCGAACAACTTTGAACCTAGGTCAGGCCCCCTTAAGCCAACAGAAAGGGGGAGATCCAATAATGGCCTTACCCTCTCGATCAATATTGCCTTCATGCCATAATCAAAATGTACAATGAACAAGTTCCAAGATTGAGCCATCAGACCACAGAGAGTCTTCACTTAGAGACAACGTGATCAGAACTCCAAAAAAATTAAGGAGTGACAACACTTTGCACCATGCAAATCAAATGAGAAGGTCCATCTGAAAGGGAACATCCTCTAACACAACAAAGCTCGCTGCTCCATAACACCCTGCCCAATTCAAACGCAATTGATATCATGAAGCCAAACTCTTGAGATAAACCAGCCTCACCCACACTCCACAGAAGCACATATAACAATGACACCACCCAAGCCCAGGAAAAAGAAGCAAGTTTACAACCTCACCCCCTTTCCCACAAGTTACATACCATCACCACCCTAGAGACATAAGCATATATTTAAATTGACATAACTTGTAATACATCTTCCAATTGCCTCCACCAATTCTTTGCCATGCCATAACAAGTTTAAGGCATTAATGGAGAGAGAAAACCTCACCAAAAATCTTCGTTAACATTAGTGATATCACCCCATCAAAAAATCCAAAAAATAAATCAATTAATTAGTAATATCACCCCATCAAAAAAAATCCAAAAAATAAATCAATAAAAAATAAAATTAACTTCAATTTAATTTTTGTAAACACCATATGAGAAAATATAAATATGGAAAAATCTATATCAAAATCACGCCTCTACAACATTTAAATTTAATATATTTAATAAAACATTTAAATTTAATATTTAAATTTAATATATTTAATAAAAACATGGGAAATTGAGATTTTTATCTATCACAAAAATATACAAAAGCTTTATTTATATATCAACACAATCTAAATTTAAAAAATTAAAATTTTATAATGTTTAAGAATAATACAGAAATATTAAAAAAAACAAATAAAAAAATAAGATATTGTGTAAGAAAAGTATTTTCATATTTTTAAAGATTAATGTAATTTTTCAAAATTAAATAATTTTGAAAAATTATATTAATCTTAAAAATATAAAAATAATATTTTAATTTTTTTAAATTATATTTATATATTTTTAGGTGTGGAGTCTCATTAATTTTTTTATAGTTTAGAGGTTTTTTGGTTCCGTTGCATTGAATCTTTTTTTCGTAATGGAGTGGCAATATTACTTATTTAATCGCTGTGAAGGGGGTCCAGGGGGACGATGATTTTTATGAGTCCCCGACAAAGGTTTGGGGGCAGCGTCCTTGAAGCTAAAAATAGATGAAAATTTCCCTCGTAAAATATTGTAATTTCGTAGTCAATTTGGGTTGTTCATTAGGTAGCTAATTTGACAGTAGAATATATGTTAATTTAGAGTTTTTTGTCCTAGAAGGTAATCCTCGTTTTATATGAGGGAATTGTATTGCGACTGCAAATTATTATTCTAAGCGAGAAAGAGTGATGCAATTATGTGAGAGAAAAGAGGAAATTACAACATATATGCTATAGTTGTATCTCTTCATTTTTTTGGATAATATAAAACGAGGGACTCACTGTTTTTACGTGAACATAGCCCAAATTAAGTGAACAACATATATCTATGTCTCTCTTGTTTTATGTGTTTCTACAATATTATGTGTATTTCATTTCTCTATTCATTAATTTCTAACTTGATATTTATTAAACATTATAATTTTTTTAAATCAAATTTTAATGATATAAAATCAAATTTTCGTAATACTTATGCAAGAGCTAAAAATCTTTATTTAATTTTCAAATAAATAATATAATATAGTATATATATATATATATATAATATATATATATATATATAACACTATATATACTTAATAGCTTTTTATTAACCATATTAAGTTTTTAGAGAATTGTTTATCCATTCAACATATATAAATAAAATAAAATAGTAATATAATAAATGGAGTTGAATCATTACTATTTTATTACTTTTCGCTGATTTTTAATTAAATAACAATATATATTTTACTAGTTTTTAATTTAATAAACATTTTTTTCATTCTTATTTTTTTTATGTATCCATTTATTAGTTTAACCCTCCGTGAAAACATTTTCCCTGCAAAATATTGGTAAAAAACTTCAATAATTCAAAGATTCAATGAATGATTATAAAAATGATTTTGGAATTGGATATTGTTTTGTCACCTTATCGCCATACTTTCAGCACCCGTAGCCATCACTTCTCTAATTAAAAAATTGTATCTAGTTTTAAATCGATCTAAATGATTAAAGGTTTAGTAAAATTTTCAAATTAAAAATTCCTTTTTTTCACATTAAGAGCTCCCGTTGTAAGCTTATTATTTTTCACCGAAACAAACTTTATCTCGGTAAAAAAGATTTTTTTATCTAAATATTTGGACAAATTGGCCTGAAATATTTGGCCACCAAAATTATAGATATTTGCAGCAGATGTTCTCTCAATTCCAAAAATTTCTTGTACTGATGGGTTATGCAAGTTTACACTTTTAGAAAAAACACCAAGATCCTTTTCTTAAAGGAAAATTTTTAAAAATAATAGTACCCTTGGAGTGATTTAATGATTTTTTTGATTAATGAAATTTTTTTGAGTGTTGTCAAACAAAAATCTCCATCATACAGGACCTTTCACTGGCACTTACATTTGTTTTGTGAAATCATGAGCAATGCATATTCTAACAACAGTTTAGCAAACCATCAACATGGAACAAGAAACAATAATCAAGAAGCACACATAAACACATGATATGATAATAGAGTTCATCGAGTGTGGACTACGTCTCCAGGCCCGATGTCAAGAGTCGGGAGACCTCTTCATTAGTTGTTGCAAGAATGTGATGAGTACATGATGCAATCTTTTTCAATACGAGGATGAACCCCCTTAACTGGATTGATATATCTCTCCCAAGAGATTTTCTTCTATAATAACCCTCACTCATAAAAGCTCTCCTTTAGCATAAAAAAAAAAAAATCTCTCACATAAAGTGGCATACAAGGATCCTCCCACAAAGTGGCATACATGGATCTCATAATCAAATCATCATCTCAACAAAATTAAATAAACACGTGGCAACAATGCACCTTATAACTCAAACTCTGGGGATAACCTGAAAATCAACTATTTGGATGAAGAAACAACAAGGGTCATCACATTCCTTGTAGAAAATTGTGAAATATGAGTATAAACATGAACCCTTTTTATCTCGACAAATTTGGGCTCACGGGGAATATTTTAGATTCCTCACGAGATTCACTTCTAGACATGGGTGAAAAATATGCTACTCAGATAAAAAAATACACTGCACCATGAGACTCCTGGCAAAAAACTGATTCGTATGAGTATAAACTCTAACATAATTTTGACACCTTAAAAAATTGACCCTCAAAGAATCTGCATAAGAATATTCTTTGGAATATTACAGAGAATATTCCCTTAGAATATTCTATCTCAAAAAATGTGCCCTATCTGGGCATGGTTCCCTCCACTCATGGTTCCACTTCTCGGTCCTCTCGATCCCCCGTTCCACTGAAAATGTGATGTTTATATAGAATTTGTTGGCAATGATTATTAAGTTGGTTTGATTGATTTTGGTTGGCATGTGTAATATTAAGTTTGTTTAACCCGACGGGTTGTGGGTTCGATACTCCCACACACTATTCTTTATTATAAACAAATACACTGGTTGTCATTGTGTTTGTTAATATAACCATAAGTTATATGGTTACATCATTTGTTATGACCTCACCGTTTTGATCAGCTTGTCCACTATTGGGGCATTAACCATACCATATATATATAAGGTTACAAAACTCTTTATTAATTGCCTCCATGTGATATGTTAATATATGGTTTATACCCGATACCTTATAATACTGATCGAAGCAGATGCCATTTTCACTCATGACCAAAATATTTGTCATGCCATTAAATATGGATTACCAACACATTCATTGGTTTCTTTTTGTTTGACCATTGGTTATTAATATAATAACCATTATATAACTTTTTATATATGTGTTTTTTTTGTTATTATATTTTGTGTTTTTTTTCCTTTTCTGCCGGGCTAGGAGGAAAATGTTGGCGTGCCATGTGTCGAAATCTTTTTGGTCATTTCATCACCACATAAGTTAAGTGAGTACCACATTCCCTTATGACTTGCAAACTTCTGACAATGATAGGATGGTTATACAGACTCCAATTGAGGTGTCGTTGCACTAGTGGGTTTGTAATGACAGACACTACAACTTGGTGTTGGTTTTGTTGCATTTTGAAGATTTTGATTTTTGAGCCTTTCTTGAGCTACTTGGATCATTCCTCCCCATTGAGGATATTTTGGTCATCCAAAAGCATGAAAACAATATGTAATTTGTTGTACTTCCTCATCTGCACAACAAATTCCATAATAGGCCACACTTCCTTCTCCTTCACCTTGGTACTTTAGAGCCATGATGAAAAGAGAAATTGGGGGTTGGCCAAAATCCCTTTTCATATATAAATCTCGATCCTGGGATGTGGTTTCTGTCCCAATAAGCCTTGTTTGAAGCGGTTAGGGTTTAATCCATTTAAACACAACGGTGGAATGCCTTTTATAACCATTGCAAACATACAAAATACAAACCACGCATCTGCACATATAACTCATAAATTTACAAAGGGAAATCGGCGCCTGTTGGAGAATCGTTCCAAAACAATGTATAACATGTGCTGGCCGTACAAAACAATACACACAGTCTTGAATACGCACAATACTTCTCAACGAACCAGAGTGTTTTCTAACAAATGGATAGCGCATGTAACCCTTACAATCATAAACCAGCCTTCAATATTCCGCCCAGAATTACATTAATATTCTGCCGTGCCAACAATAAAATGCACATATTATAAACAAACTTCAGATATATATAGTCCATGCAATCCAGTTGTTGTGCGTACAGTAATTTTAATCATAAAACCAGATTTCTTTATACTGTTTATAATATGTGTACAACAAACTTAATACAAACACGAATTCCTAGCTGTGCGCCATCTTGAAATATCCAAAAACCAGGAAATAAATCCGTGGCATGCTGGAGTTCCTTCGCTCATGGCCCAAAATATATGAATACGCAACAAAGAAGATTCAACTAGTAAATGTAAATTATAAAACACCGTCACACAACACGCAGTAAATCAACATAATATATATATTCGATTATATACAAACATAATATAACTAAGGCATTGCAGCCTTAGTCACAATATCGACACTGTTTACATTGTTTCTCACTCACAAATACCTGTCTCTATCTATTACTCTAGATATTTTCACGCTCTCGATCTGTCTTATATGCATAAGAAATGAGAAGGATTCGATCAGAACCGTTCCTTGTTTTTCTCTAACAAAACTCTCCAAATACATGCACACAGCTAACAATAGTAAGTCGTATCCATCTTATCCATTATAAAGCAGATTTTCTTCGTTCAGCTACGCTATCCACGTCTTCTTCACTCCAGGATCTGGATTCATGCTTATCTTAATGCAATGATCACATCTTTTCCGTTTTAAATCTGTTTTAAAGCAAATTTTCAGTATTTTTCCTCTTTAATTTACGAGGGTTTAGATGCTCCTGCATCAGACTCCCGAGGCACAAAATTTATGACCTCCTGGTCATATGCTTATGGTCTTCATAATATCAATTTTATCCACTGCATTCGTTCACTAAACTCTGTGAGCTGCAACTAACCTCTACAGTAACAGCCTCCTCTGTTACACGATACCTCACCAAGCCCTCCCGCACTCGGTCTTTTGGCATCCTTCTCTAGGTTGCTGCAAATCTTCTCACCTCTGCCGCGGCCATCTGCACAATAGCAAGACCAAAAATTCTTCATCTCTAACTCAACTGTACCTCTTTCCACAGAATCTTACTGCTCTGATACCACCTGATGAAAAGAGAAATTGGGGGTTGGCCAAAATCCCTTTTCATATATAAATCTCGATCCTGGGATGTGGTTTCTGTCCCAATAAGCCTTGTTTGAAGCGGTTAGGGTTTAATCCATTTAAACACAACGGTGGAATGCCTTTTATAACCATTGCAAACATACAAAATACAAACCACGCATCTGCACATATAACTCATAAATTTACAAAGGGAAATCGGCGACTGTTGGAGAATCGTTCCAAGACAATGTATAACATGTGCTGGCCATACAAAACAATACACACGGTCTTGAATAAGCACAATACTTCTCAACGAACCAGAGTGTTTTCTAACAAATGGATAGCGCATGTAACCCTGACAATCATAAACCAGCCTTCAATATTCCGCCCAGAATTACATTAATATTCTGCCGTGCCAACAATAAAATGCACATATTATAAACAAACTTCAGATATATATAGTCCATGCGATCCAGTGGTTGTGCGTACAGTAATTTTAATCATAAAACCAGATTCTTTATACGGTTTATAATATGTGTACAGCAAACTTAATACAAACACGAATTCCTAGCTGTGCGCCATCTCGAAATATCAAAAAACCAGGAAATAAATCCGTGGCATGCTGGAGTTCCTTCGCTCATGGCCCAAAATATATGAATACTCAACAAAAAAGATTCAACTAGTAAATGTAAATTATAAAACACCGTCCCACAACACGCAGTAAATCAACATAATATATATATTCGATTATATACAAACACAATATAACTAAGGCATTGCAGCCTTAGTCACAATATCGACACTGTTTACATTGTTTCTCACTCACAAATACCTGTCTCTATCTATTACTCTAGATATTTTCACGCTCTCGATCTGTCTTATATGCATAAGAAATGAGAAGGATTCGATCAGAACCGTTCCTTGTTTTTCTCTAACAAAACTCTCCAAATACATGCACACAGCTAACAATAGTAAGTCGTATCCATCTTATCCATTATAAAGCAGATTTTCTTCGTTCAGCTACGCTATCCACGTCTTCTTCGCTCCAGGATCTGGATTCATGCTTATCTTAATGCAATGATCACATCTTTTCCGTTTTAAATCTGTTTTAAAGCAAATTTTCAGTATTTTTCCTCTTTAATTTACGAGGGTTTAGATGCTCCTGCATCAAGCCATAAGTGATGAATCGACACCTGCATCCTATGCAAACTTGTAGTACAATATTTCAAAATACATGTTCTTTTCCCAAGACCAAACATGACCAAAGAAAACCCCATACTTTCCAAGAGTTTATAACACACTCTTTGGTCAAGTTTACATCATAATCATAATAGAAACCATACACAAGCTATCAACAGAAGGCTAAACGGATCACTATGTTACATTCATAAGTCATGGAAAACACTTCATCACTTTTACAAACATCTTGCAACATGTGATTTACAAAATGTGGCCAAACTCAACTACTTATAAATCTCCATTTCTTACCCAACTAGGTTAATTGGTCTTCTTCCTATAGCTACTTCTCCTATTAATCAACTTCATTGACTAGTCCTTCTTACTTCACAAGTGCTTTCTGGTCCTCTTTCGGTCACTGCTCTGGATGGAGCTCCCAACATGTAGCTCTCTGATACCTCTATTTCAATGACTGCAAAAATTCTTCTTCCTTCATACCTACCTAGCCTTTCTTCTTCCTTGATGTGGAGGAGGGTCTTCATGTCTTGTCCTCTTCCTTGCTGCTATTCTTTTCCAACACTTGGTAACAACATGGTTATACAAGCGACAAAAAGTACATGGTCTTCTACGCCACAAGTTTCTTTCATCATTAGCAATCTTCTTGTAATCAAAATTAACATTAGAATATTGAGACCTTTTATACCTTGCATGGTTTTCTTTGGCGCAAATCTATCAATGAGAGCTTGCCTTAACTCTTCCTTGCAATGTTCATTGTCACGGGAATATTGTGATGTGATTACAACATCCTCTTTCCTCGATGGTTTGGTAATGGATTGGAAGCGTCTGTTGCCTTCAAGCATCCTCCTTCAATGTACCCCAATCCTGCAAATCAAGGTATTCGTACAACCTCCAATGGTTGAGTCATTCCTTGGCCATTAACACCAAGTCCTCTTCCTTTATATCCAATCTTGGTAAGGAGTCTCATGTTTGTTCATGACATGGGAAACTCAATGCTTCCAACAGAAACAACATCATGTGAAAATGAAACTGAAGAATTATTGACACTATTTACCTCAGCTGTTGATTCTGAAGTAGGTGATGATGGCTTTTCTAAGCCTTTGTTGCACTTAAATTGTTTCAAGGCCTTTTTTGTCGCTTGTAATTGAAGCTGCAATCTCTACTTCTCCTATTATGCTTCTTGTAGAAGTCTCCTCAATTCAATGTTCTTTGCTTGAAGGCTCTTGCTGATCTTTTCATTTGAATGACAAGAAGAAGATGAAGAAGAGGAATATTCTCCCGAAGATGGAGAATCGTCCTCTGCTCTCTCTTTCTTTTGTTCCTCTTTTGTTATTTTCTCCTCATAATCTGCATACATTATGTCTACCATGCTTTTCATCATGTAGAAGGCTTCGTAGATATCTTTGTGATCCTCCATTTTCCTTCTTCTTGCATGCTTAATTCACAATCCTTGGTAAAAAGGTCAAACTACTATGATACCACTTGATCCGAGAAATTTTTGTGAGTGTTTTCAAACAAAAATCCCCATCATATAGGACCTTTTACTGACACTTACATTTTCTTTGTGAAATAATGAGGAATGCATATTCTAACAACACTTTAGCAAACCATAAACATGGAATAAGAAATAATAATCAAGAAGCATATATAAACGCACGATATAATAATGGAGTTCGTCCAGTGTGGACAACGTCTCTAAGTCTAGTGTCAAGAGTGGGGAGGCCACTTCATTAGTTGTTGCAAGAAGATGATGAGTATATGATGCAATCTCTATCAATACAAGGATGAACCCCATTAACTAGAGTGGCATGTCTCTCCCAAAATATGTTCTTCTAAAAGAACTCTCACTCATAAAATCTCTCCTTTAACGTGAAAAAGCAAAAATATCTCACATAAAGTGGCATACAGTGATCCTCTCACAAAGTGGCATACATGGATCTTAGAATCAAATAATCATCTCAATAAAATTAAATGAACACATGGAAACAATGCACCTTATACCTCCAAGTTTAGGGATAACCTAAAAATCAGATACTTGGATGAAGAAACATGTGCCATTACATTCCTTGCAAAAAACTATGAAATCTGAGTGTAAACACGACCCCTTTCTGTCTCAAGCAAATTTGGGCTCCCCTAGAACCTTTTATATTCCTCACAAGATTCTCTTCTGGACACACGTGGAAAATATGCTACTTAGATCATAAAATGGACTACACCCTTTAACTCCTAGTGAAAAACCGATTCATTTGAGTATAAACTCAACATAATTCCGGCACTTTCAAAAATCGACCACTGGGAAATCTCCAAGATTCCTCAAAGAATTTGCATAAGAACATTCTTTAAAAAAATTCCAAAAATTATTCCCTTGGAATAATTTGTCTCAAAAAATCTGCCTTGCATGGGCACGGTTCCCTCCACTCGTAGTTCCACTTAGTCCTCTCGACCCCCGTTCCAATGAAAATATGATGTTTATATAAAATTCGTCAGCGGTGTTTACCAAGCTGGTTGGTTGAATTCTGGTTGGCAGGTGTCATATTAAGTTTGTTTAACCTGACGAGTCTTAGGTTCCATAATCCCGCATGCTATGTTTTATTATAAAAAAATCTTGTCATTTTGTTTGTTAATATAACCATAGGTTATATGGTCACATAGTTTTCTTATGACCCCACCGTTTTGATCGGTTCGTCCACAATGGACGCATTAACCATACCATCCCTACACATATATATATATGGTTACGAAACTCTTCATTATCTTCAATATGTCAATATATGGTTTATAACCAACACCTTATAATACTTATTGACCCATATGCCATTTTCACTAATAACCAAAATATTTGTCATGCCATTAAATATGGCTTACCAACGCATTCGTTGGTTTCTTTTTGTTTGACAATTGGTTATTAATATAATAATCATTATATAACATTTTTTTATTTGTGTTTATTTTTTGTTTTATTTTGGTTATATATTTTGTGTTTTGTTTTTTCGTCTTTTATGAAAGGTCAGAGGAAAATGTTGGCATGCCATGTGTCAAAATTTTTCTAGTCATTTTATTGCCACATAAGCTAAGTGGGGTCTCACATTCCCTTATGATTTGCAAACATTCAATGATGATAGGATGACTATACAAATTCCAATTGAGGTGTGGTTTGTATCATTGGGTTCATAATGATAAACACTACAACTTGGTCTTGGTTTTGTTATATTTTGAAGACTTTTATTTTTGAGCCTTTTCTGGAGCCACCTAGATCATTCAACTCCTCATTTTTCAAGGGTTAAATATGCACTAACCTCTATTGATGATTTCTCACACCACTCTTGGGTGTACTTCCTCAAGTACAAGAGTGAAGTCTTTGCACCATTCAAGACCTTTAAAGCTTATGTTGAGAAACAATCTTCATGCTTCATCAAGAAAATACAAAATGATAATGGGGGGAAATATGTCAATAAGGCATTTTAAAATTTTTGTAGAGAACATGGCATTCTCCATCAACGCTCTATTTCTTACACTCCCCAGAAAACTGGTGTTTCTGAAAGGAAGAGTTGAACACTCAAAGAGATGACTAATTTAATGATTCAGTCTAATAAATTGGCACCTATCTTATGGGTCGAAGCATTTAATTGTGCCAATTATATATAAAACAAATAATTCAGCATATGACTCCAGTGGAAGCTTGGACACATGAAAATCCTGGTGTCTCTTCCTTTAGGATATTTTGTAGTTTTGAAAGAACATTAGTTTTAGATGAAAAGTACAAATCCATGCAAATAAGAGTCTGCAACAAATAGTATTTGGTTACTCTGGGGACATGAATTCTTATTGACTCTTTGATCCTACATCCGAGGAAGTTTTTTTATGAAGAAATGCTCATTTTGATGAAAACAATAATCGATGTTGCTCAAGCGCCAAGGGTTAGCTCACTTGATTGAGCTCTCATTGCTAAGTACCTCACCAATTGGGAGGTCATAGGGCCAGTTCTTCTCGATGCCCTTGGGGTTAGGTCGTGGTAGTTTGGTTGATGGGTTGTGATTCCGTTCAGGGTTGTTTTCCCAGATTTTTTCGTGGATGTAGTGGCTACCCAATGTCCGTGAACCACCATAAAAAAATCCATAATGCTCTTTCCCTCCTTCTTCATCTTTAATTATTGATAATGGTTATAATCATTATGATGCTTTTGTAGATCTAACTGTTGGGTTGTCTTATATTCTTTCCACGACTAACCTACGTAGTGAACTAGGGGGTTAGAGGGGGGGCGGAGCCCCCCCTTTTTTGCGTCGATTGCGCAGCAGGGGGGGGGGCAGCCCCCCCTGTCCGGGGGGTTTGAGGGGGGGGG